>BOPN01000954.1:180000-182500 GCA_017312705.2 Penaeus japonicus
TAATGATAATCATAAAATAATGATAGTAATAATAATCATAAAATAAAGACAATAATACTATCAGTGATCAAGATAATATCAATAAGGAATGATAATAACGAAAATGATAATAATAATGATGATGATGATAAGGATAACGTGAATAGTAATTATCATCATCATTATAGAGATAATAACAACAAAAATTATAAGAACCATAATCACAATTAAATATAATATTGAACATAATACGGTAGTGATGGTAGGGGTTGCTGAAGAAATAGGGGCAGTGAAAAAAAAGGCTTTGTTATTAAGCTGGATAATTAAAACATCAAGCAATGGCAGTAAAAAAAAAGCTCTTCGGAATCATACGAAATTATTGGTTTTTTTTTACGAGAATTACAAAGGGATTTTCAGAATTAGTTTTTTTACGCAATAGAAAAGAATACATATTAATACCGGTGCATTTTCCCGTTTGGATGTCATAGTTACCCTTAAAATTGTAGCGTTTTCTTATTATTGAATTCTATGGCATTGTCTTTTATTTTTATGATTAATGGAATCTATTTTCAACAGTTCTTTGTTTCGTCGTAAACAGCTGTTGATCAGCATTGCAATTGACTTAATCTATGGTCTATCATAATTGATTGTTTAAGTAGTAAATAAAAAAATACGCATTGACCTACATTTTAGCCTATTTTACCCGTGTAGTATTCAATCTTTAAAGGAGAAACACATTGCGATTTTAGTAATTTTACCTACCACCTGCTGCCGAAGTAAAATTCTACTATCACGCCATCGCTCCCACAAATAATCGATATTTAAAATGTTAGGAACACACCGCAGTTATCCTCTCACTTTCCCATTGATACTTACGAGCTGGTTCCGTTGTCTATGAAGAAGGCGAAGAATTAAACACGGCGGTAAAGAAAACGTGGTTTATGGTACACCTTAATTTTCCCGTTCCTCGTTTGACCGAGGGTGGCCGTTATTTTCATATTTTCAAACTTTTCAACGTATCCGCGTTTCTACGAGTTTGCTTTTAGAATTGTGAATGAAATAGTAGTCGTTTGGCTTAATTGTATAGGCTGATGCTGAAATGACGAAGGGAATGATGCAGTAGCGCATATTTTTGTGTGTAAAAAGATTGTATGAATATTTCAGCCGTCAGGTACGTTCCATACACAGTTATAAGATTACTCGCTCTAATTCGTTAACAGCGAACTAATTGTGCAGTTTGGTGGTTCATGTTTGTCATCTAACTATTTTAGATATTAGCTATGTGTATGATGAAGTTTTGAAATTTTCTTAATGCCTCTCACTGTGCATGTGTTAGCACTTGGCTACTTTTTAACTTGTACAATTCTCTACCGAATAGTAAAATGATGTCTCTTTGCAATTATAGATGCATTGCGTTCAATATGATTAAAACATCGTTAACAAATTATTATTCTCTGGAAAAAAAAACTCATAAAACCATAGTTATTTACTATAATAGCTTTGTCTTCTTGTCCTTACATTGTCTCTCCAGGTACAGTGAAACACCCTGGGACACGGCCACCCTCGCTGGCTCCCCTTCTTCACTGGCGTGTGCTGACCTTATTCTTACACATCACCTGCAAGCACAAGACAAGGAAAGAAGTATGAGGCAAATGAACAGTCGGCCTTGGTGATTTTATTTTATTTTTTCTTAGAGGGTGAATTTTTCATCCCGAAAGGTGGAGAAAGATACGAGATGATAGGCTGCATTTATGTATAAGTTGTAGGTTCTTAGGAATTACTTAGTTGATATATATATACATAAGTATATACATACATATCTCTCTCTGTGTCTATCTATATATCTATATAATATATATATATATATATATATATATATATATGCATACACTATATATATATATATATATATATATATATATGCATACACTATATATATATATATATATATATATATATATATATATATATATATATATATATATATACATATATATATACATACACACACAGACACACACACACACACACACACACACACACACACACACACACACACACACATATATATATATATATATATATATATATATATATATATATATCTTAATCTCTCTCCCTCTCCCTCTCTCTCTCTCTCTCTCTCTCTCTCTCTCTCTCTCTCTCTCTCTCTCTCTCTCTCTCTCTCTCTCTCTCTCTCTCTCTCTCTCTCTCTCTCTCTCTCTCTCTCTCTCTCTCTCTCTCTCTCTCTCTCTCTCTCTATATATATATATATATATATATATATATATATATAACGAATTTCATGGATATATTTAATAGCATTTACAGTATAGAAAACATAACATTTATATCAACTGATGTATTTGAATCTCGGACGTAGGGTTTCACAAACTTTATATTTAAAGATCATGGATATAATTGTGTCATGTGATGATTTAATTATGATATAAATGTTTTGAAACTATTTGCAGAACAGTAATTCAGGTATATTAAGCTTTCTGCAATCATGGGTGCTAAT
>BOPN01000954.1:187500-190000 GCA_017312705.2 Penaeus japonicus
TTTTATGTCACTGATCATGTCAAAGACAAGACCAGTGTCTATAATAAGATTAATATAATCTACAAGTGATGTTCTTTGTACAGTGCTGTTCGATCGATAGGATGCAGTTTCCGTACAGCAAAGCAAGTAGTGATTGAGACTATGTGATTTAGCTTTTTTGCACAATTTACAGTGGTGATATGTGACTGGTTTTGCATCCAAAACTGCATCCTGCACATATTGTATAGTATAGTGATAGCCTATGCGTAGCCTGGTTAGTATAACTTGTTGCCTCCGTGACAGACCTTTATAAATTTTACAGGGCTTGTCCATGTATGATGTCCCAGCAATACTTTCATAATGCCAGATAGTGCCATGTCCATTCTTTTCATCTTTTCTGTAGCCTATACCTGATCCTCATAATCTCTTAAACAGCTATTAATACGTCTTTTCATCTAGTGGGAATAATGGTATAGCATGGTGTGGTTCTTCATAGGAAAGTGCGAATTTGGCTAACTGGTCAACTTTTTCACATGATGGTATTCCTATATGAGAGGGTATCCAGTGCAATGACACTTGTATACCCTGCTCTGAGAGTCTGGGAATTTGATGTAGGATGTTTTTAGATACCATGTTTTCTGGGTTAAATGCAGTGAGTCTATAGAGCACTGACTGTCAGAAAAAGACAGCCAGGTGGCGCCCCTGTTCACTACCTTCGCTATGGCATGGTATATGGCTAATGATTCAGCATCAGTTGTGCTTGCCCAGTCTGAAATCCACACACTTTCTCTATAAGAAATGTCGGGAATTAAGACTCCAATCCCAGCCGCTCCATGAGAATCAGTGGAGGCATCACAGTAGATTGCAAGTGGGGGTTCACCATCAAGAGGATGGAGGATATCTTCTATATACTTCAGGTAATGAGACTTCAGTTCTGATGTCAAAATCATGGATTTAGGTCCTGGCAGTTTGTCAATATGGACATATACATGAGTTCTATGCCATGGTGCAGATAGTTTGGTTTCTGAGATATTAAGAGCATCAATGCTCCAGACATTGAAGCTGAGGATGGTCTGGGCAGTTTTGGCTTTCCATTCTAAGTTGGAGTGCATTGGAATTGAATATCGAGGCCGAGCAAACCTGACTCTGTGACTGATCTCATTTGCCAGAGCTTGGGAGATCTGTGGTTTGGGTAGGAGCTGCAAGATTCTAGTACCAAGAACGGTATTAATTTGGGTAACACGACTGTGGATTGTGGGGAGATCTAATTCTTTCCTCATGACCAGAACTTTGGCAGTCATTGGGCAACCGAGTATAATTCTCATAGCCTTGTTCTGCAGAACTTCAAGGGGTTTTAGGGCATTTGGAGGTAACAGACTAAGAACCAGGCTCGCATAGTCAATCACGGACCGAACCAAGGTAATATACATCAACCTCAGGACTCTGAGGAAGGTACCAACGTATCTGTTACATATAAATTGTAATGGTCTTAAACGTTCCAAGCAACGTTCTTTGATATCGTGAATAATTTCCTGGGTGAAACGAGAATTGCGTGACATAAGGTGTGGAGCAATCACCAGAACACCAAGATACCTGTAGGAGTAAGTCTTTGCAATAACTTGTCTACCTAAGGTTGGTATATAGGGCAGTTGACGAGGTCTGGATATATGTTTGGTTTTGATAGGGTTGATTATGAGGCCAAGAGAAGCACACTTTTGCTGGTCCTCTGAGTACATATTCCCCCCTATCAAAGACTTGGATGAGGATATCATCCGCATATGATATGATATTACATAGGTCTCCTAACTCATTGTTCAGTTTGCAGATAGAGTGCATAAGTATGTTAAATAGTGTAGGGGACAGTACCCCCCTTGTGGGGTACCTAACTCTAGTTTACTGAAAGCACTAAAGGTACCTTGGTACCATACTTTAACTTTCCTTGAAGATAAATAGTCCTTTATCCATAACAGTAGCTTTCCCTTAACTCCCAATAGAGTTAATTCATGGAGAATTGCTTGGCAGGCTCTGTCAAAAGCACCTTTGAAGTCTATGAAGTATGAAGACTGTGCTTTGCTTCCATTTAGGTACTGTGCTAAACACATCTGTGTTCCTTTTCCCTTTCTGAAACCAAAGATAGATGGATGAATTTGGTCTTTGGTCTGATAAAGAAAACGAGTGAGAGGGATTCTTTCACCGGTTTTGGAGAGACAGGATGTTAGTGAGATTGGTCGAAATTCGTCTGGGCGTCCTGGTTTTGGAATGGGAATGATGGTTGCCTGTTTTCAGGAGGTAGGCAGAGTGCCTGTAGCATAGGTTAAGTTGAAGAGATCTAAAAGAGGATTTCTTCCTTTGCTGTACCTTAGCAAGGAGCCGGATAATGTCATATGTAATGCCATCGTCCCCAGGTGCAGTGGATTTCCCAGTCTTAATTGCTGCAAGAAGTTCGTCAGTTGTAAATGGTATGTCAGCATCATCTGTTAATTGACACTGATAATCAATTTCATTTTTGTGTTTTAAATTG
>BOPN01000954.1:197500-205000 GCA_017312705.2 Penaeus japonicus
TATACGTGAAACATTGAAATTTTAAAGAAGTCATTTATCATGGCACCAGTCCATAGACAGTGATATATAGTAAAGGTGATTAACAGTGATTGAAGCTGTCACTTGATATAAACCCCATGGTTGTCAGTTATTTGATTGGAAGTAGGCACTTTTTGTGTGGATTTTTAGGTCAAACCCAGTCAAATAGATGCATAGATAATTGAAGCAAAACAGTAGGGTCCATTAGTTATCATCTGAGATTTATCATAAGATTCATACTGGCACTTCTTGGGAACACTTGACCTATATTATCCTCTTTGGGTTCCAGGCATGCTGTACGATAGTTTAGGAAATTAGTTTGGGTATTGAAAATTTGACATTACAGGTAATGTTGCCACATTGACATCCCAGCTTTTGGACAACACAGGGCTGGATGCTATGGATACTGAATGGCATATATTTGAAAGGACAGTAGAATCTATTAACAAAGACATTATTAATGTTTATTGTAACACAAATGATAGTTTGGATGTAATCTTTGAAGATCATTGAGGAGAACTAAAGAAATCTGTAAGGAAAAGTGACACTGAATCAAAGGATAGTGATAGGAGTATGCACATCCAGTACAGAACTGATTATGTCCGGCTCTTACTTGTGAAAGTTAGAAAATAGGATCACCCAAAGGAATAAAACAACAAAAATGAGAGGATGAAAAATGGCATAATATCTCTATGTCCAATAATATATGAAGAAGGACTGGATTTTCCAAAAGATATTGGCATAGCCTCCTAATCTAGATGTTTTTTTCATGCAACAGCAAAGATTCATTCAGCTCAAATCATCTTTTGGAAAGACATAGATACATCATTGCTAAACAAAAATAAAGACATTATTGCAGATGCTTACAGATTATGGAGGAATAAAGTTTGAAGAGCCATTAACACAGTATCACCTGGCATCATATTGGGGGTTAGTGCAGATGAAGAGGTCAGCGTAATAGAAGCCCATGAACGTAGTGAGGAAGTAATATTAGCCAAAAAGAAGAGCTTGGACTCCCTACAGACAAAACTTGAGTCCCAGGGAAGAATGGAGACAAAGAACAACTTCTCCAGAAAGTATTAGATCCAGATCAACAATGGTGCTTCTTTGACACCAACAATACTTTGGAACAAAGAGAACCTGAGGTGGAAACCAAGGCCATGGGCACTTCTGTAAAGTGGTACAACCATCAAAGTATTACTGTAGAGCCAGTTCTCTTCTTGTATGTACTCTCCTCAGCTGTTCAATCTGCTTTTTCAACGTTTCTTGCTAGAGAAGGTGAATGAATCAGTTTTTCTAGAGAACCTGATGTTTGCCACTTTATAGTTTGATAAGTTTCTTAGAAAGGTGTATATTAATCAATTACCTTCTTTCTCTCAGTAAAGAACTTATCTCCTGTTTAATAATTATAACAAGACTTTTTTATGTGAATCATAAATAAAAAGATAAATTGATCACCCTAGGTAGCATGGATTCAGGAGGTAGAATTAGGAATTACTTTCTCACTTGGAAAGAGTGTTGCTGAAAGTAAATGGGATAATATAACTGAAGGAAATAAGATAGTATGATTACAGTTTAAAGATACACATAGGGTAGGCTATGCAGTACATGGAATAATACATTGATATGTTCCGAGGCATTTTTTTCTATGATGTATTTGATGCAAATTGATTTTTTTTATATAAACCTAGAGATATATATGTGATGCATAAATGATTTTATTTCATTATTTTTTTAGTTAATTTTATTCAGATTGACTTGATATCAGTTTGGCATCTTTCAGGTGTGTATTGAAGAGTTCTGCAGAGATCAAACCTGTGCAGACTTAGTACCAAACCCAGAGGACAGCGTGGAATACAGCAT
The DNA here is from genome assembly GCA_017312705.2 of Penaeus japonicus. Lineage (NCBI taxonomy): Eukaryota > Metazoa > Arthropoda > Malacostraca > Decapoda > Penaeidae > Penaeus > Penaeus japonicus. The sequence continues at coordinate 199,382 of BOPN01000954.1, forward strand.
CTCATGAATAAGATTAACAACATACATACCATCAGTATTGTTTGCTTTTGCTTTGGAGTGACAAGCATTGGCTGCTGATAATCTTGCCCTGCCTTAGTCTGCCATGTAAGTACTTTTAACTTCACTATAGCTGTAAGCCTTTGATTATATGAGGCTATTTTTACAATTTTATTTTACCTACTAATGAAATGTCTAATACTGTGATTTGACTTTATTGTGACCTATGATTACTCGATTGTATGACCCTTTGCTTTTACTTTATCATAATTTGTAAAGACTAATTTAGTGTAGCCTAAATACTATTTTTCTTTATTGTGCCTAGTAGGTACTTGTCTGTATGATACTCATTTATTTATTCAACTCGATTATGTCCTTTTAGATTTGACTGATTATATATCATAAATCAGTTTTGATGTTCCATATTAGTTTTGAATTTATGTATACATGTTATCATATAAATTACTTCTTTGACTTAGTTCTCTATAGTTTTATATCAGAGGTTAGAAATACATCCTATCTCAGTTTTGACTCTACGTCTCATTTGAACTTTATTCATTTGTAAATATCATAGCTATTTCAGATGACTGCACATTAGCCTAATCATCCTTCCCTCTTTATTCTTCTGGCAGGAGTGCCTTAGGCTCTGATAGGAGGTTTTATAACCCTTATAATGGCCTATAATACACATATCGGAAACAACCAAGATAAGTAATCAGACAATGTGCTTTGCAGTTATTGACCTTTTCATGATTGTGGGAGCACCTACAGGACTGCTTATAGGTCATATCATCAATTCATATTGATACTTTGTTACACTGTACATTGCTCTTCCTGATAGCACTGTGAGGATCAAAGATAGCAAGGGGAGTTTTTCTAAAAAAGACTTGCAAGCTTTAATCTCTCCTGTGGTTTGGAGGAATCTGTGCTTACTTTATAGCTGAGCTGAATTATGGATACCCTGTGGAAGTGCATCAAATCAGGTAAGGGTAGCAGTGCCAAAACCAAAGACCTACAAGGGTTATACATTAACTCAAATAGGGTAGTCTCAAGCATAAAACAGGATCGGTTGATTGACTGGGAAGCTTCTGCAGTAATGCACTATTCAGGCAAGACAAGCACTGCCAAAACTAAATATCTTTAAAGGTACTACCTTAACCTAAACAAAGAAATCACAGACATAAAATAGATGGGATTGGTTGACCTAAAAACTTCTAAACTATTCAGGAAATATGTGCAAGGACCTTGTAGAAGTTGTTAACGTGAAAAAAAGTATTGTTGTCTTCTTTAAACCTCAGAAGCGCAAATTGCAAGCTAAGATTTTGTCACTGATGTTAGTCACGTGTGTTTTTTCTTTAGTGTATGCTGAGTTTTGAATCAATTTTTATTTTTACATTTTGAATTGTATAATTGATCCCATTAGTCCCTAACTTTTTATGCCATGTAAAGATTTTAATTATTGTTTTATTTTCTGTGGTAAAAAATTTAGCTGGTTTATATTACTTTAGATTTTTGAAAACTATCCCATGTTATTACAAAGTCTTGTTTCAGCTCTCACTGGTGTGGAGTATTTGGTTGGACCTATGGCCAGTACTTCCAGTTTGGCATGGTAGAAGTTCCTGCTTGTGGTGTTGGTGAGTTGAGTGTAAGGTTTGCTACTTTTAGATATAACATGAAATATATAACTATTAGAACTGTTTTTCATGAGAACATGTTTGGTATTGTTTGCTTCTATATTTTAGATATTGACATGATAATTCAAATGCAGATATATTTTTACTACAAGTTAACAGTTAAGGAATTCTTAGCATCTACATTGCATTTACATGGATATTTATTTTTCACATGTTTTGAAGTTTTAAGAAAGGAGAAAGAGAAAAGAAAAAAAATAAATGTTATATTATAACTAGAGTGTTGTGTCATACTTTTGTTCTTTATTCCAAAGTACAATGTATTACTATTTGAAGGGACCAATTTTGCTGTATAAAAAGAAAAAAAGGACAAACCTCCACACCCAGCCCATATACACCCACACCAACACATACACACACACTCATACCCACCCTCATCCACCCTTATGTACCCACTCACCAACCCACATCCATCCATTCCCACTCATACTCACCCACCCATCCACACTCACTTCCACACATACCCACATCCATGCACACCCACTTCCATGTAAACCCACACTACCCATAGATCCACACACACAAACCCATTCAGCACCCATATACACCCATAACCACCCATACGCATACATCACTTATTCAGTTAAAGGTGAATCATGCAACGTTGGTTTACCTATAGTATCCAGTAGCTTGTCTGTTTCAAGCCATCATCTATATCTGAGCTTGGAGTATATTTGAATCATCACATCTTTCTTTCTTTCTTCTTCATAGGGTTGTAGACTTTTGATGTCTATATCCCCTAGATTAGATTTTCTGGAGTCTTTCCTCTGTTCTTGTGATTTATATGATGTCTATTGTTTTTTATCTCTTTAGGAAGATCTTCAAATGTCTTAAATTGTATTACTTCTTCACAAGTGAATGGTTGGCTCCTGTAATAAAGACATGTCAGAATCATGAATTTTTATTCTTCGGAAGGCATGTGGATCAGATCTCAGACACTGGAGTGCTATGTTTTTATTTTCTTGGTGGCACTATCTGCATGCTGATTCAATTTCAATTCTCAGTCTATGTTAATGTTGTTTTAGTCTTGTGTGTTTAGTTCTGACTCTCATAAGGCATAGATCTAATTTTCTGTTTATAGCTCTTGACAATGGTTGAGAGCTGTTGTCACTGAGGTAATAGATTTTGAGGATAGCATACTGTCTAATTGTTCCTCCCAGATTTGCATTTTTTGTGTTTTATTTATGATGTATTTTGATTTTGGATTTGGTTTAAAGCATATATTAGTTGTTGCATCTGATATGGAATTATTGGGTTTGAGATTTTTTATTAGTTGCATTGCAGAGTGGGAGTCAGTGAAATTTACTGTGTTAGTTAATCTATTGTATTGAATGTATTGCAATCCTTGCATTATAGCAAATTGTCCTGCTTCTGTGATTTGCATAGTTGCTCCAGATTGTTGTAATGTTTGTATGTTGTATGCATATAGCTGCTGAGACGGAACTAGGTACCTTAATTTTAATCAATCTGCAAATATTTCAAAGTGGTTTACGTATTTTATGTTTTCTAGTGTTTGAAACTAACCTTCATGATGGTCAATGAAAAGTGAATCTTACAGCATTTTTTATAGTCCAGCAGCTTGTCTGTTTTAAGCCATCACCTCTATCTGACCTTAGAATTTGTTTGAATTGTCACATCTTGTTCCCTTTCATGTACACTCCTACTTACGTATTTAGTAAATGTGAGAATTGTTCTTGGAAGTTTACGTCTTTATTATTGCTTTTGCTTTGAATGCCAAACTTCAGGACTTTTAGTTATCATCATCATTGTTATTGTTTTGATTATTATTATTATTATTATTATTATTAATATTTGATTTATTTTTTATAAATATTATTATTACTATTATTATTACTATTATTATTATTATTATTATTATTATTATTATTATTGTTATTATTATTATTATTATTATTATTATCATTATTGTTATTATTATTATTACTGTTATTATTATTATTATTATTTTATTATTATTATTATTATCATTATTATTATTTTATTATTATTATTATTATTATTATTATTATTATTACTATTATTATTATTATTACTATTATCATTATTATTATTATTATTATTATTATTATTATTATTATTATTATTATTATATTTTTTTTATAGCTATTATTATCATTGTTATTGTTATTGTTATTGTTATTATTATTATTACCAACATTATTATTATTACCAACATTAGTATTATTATTATTATTATTATTATTATTATTATTATTATTATTATTATTATTATTATTATTATTATTATTACTTTTACTATTATTATTGCTGTTGTTGTTGTACTTCTTCTTCTTATTATTGTTATCATTATTATTATTATCATTGCTACAATTATTGTTATTAAGATTATTGTTGTTATTGTTATTGTTATCATAATAGTTATCATTATCATTATCAATATTGGTATTATTACTGTTATTGTTATTGTTATCATAATTGTTATCATTATCTTTATCATTATACTTATTGTTATCATTATTGTTATATTTATCATTATCTTTATTGTTATCTTTGTCATTGTTGGTATTGTTATCATTATAGTTATCGTTATCTTTATCATAATTGGCAAATATTTGAAATGAAAATTTATAAAAGTAATTCCTGTTGTGTTGTCTTTGGCAAGGTATAAGCTGCAGATTGATGATTCTATTTTGGTGTTTATTGGTTTATTATTTAAAATTATTGACCTTATTATCAAGGGCTTTGCAATAGAACCATGGATTCTTTATCTGAGTGAATTTGTTCTTTATGGATTTCAGGAGACTGGTCTGTGAGAGACTTTTCTTTTTTTACTTTTTCTTTCTTTCTATTTTTTTGTATTTTTCTATTCTCTAATCCTGATAGTCTTCAACTTTTTTTTCTTCTTCTTTTTCTCTTTCTTTCTCCTTTTTTTTCTTCATGTCCTCAGATTCTTTTATCTTCTTGTAGCTTCATTTTAATTTCTTTCTCTCGTTGGTGTTCATGTCCTTTTTCATCCTCTACATGTTAATTTTATTATCTTTTTTTTTTTCTTCAGCTCCATGTGTTTGTCATGGCATTTTTTAAATGTTTTGAAAATTTCTGTTTCTTGCAAGAAGAATCTTTTTATGAATTTTTCATAGTTATTTTTTTAACAGTTATGAACTTTCTTGATTGCTTCATTGTTTTAGTATTGAGTATATATATATCTTTTAACTATTGCTTTCTTCAGTCATATTATTTCCCCTTCATGTCATAAGTAGAATTGTTAGTTTCTTTATCAATCACTGTTAAAGATTTTGGGATCTAATTAATTTCTCTTAATTTTTTGGACACATCAATATTAATTAATTTCTCTTAATTTTTTGGATATATCAATATTAATGATGTGTTTTTTTAATCTCACAAACATATTCATGCAAAGAAAGAAAGGAGTTTCTTATAGTAAATTAACTATTTAACTTCCAGGCTCATATGTGAATTTCCTCAGAGAATTGCCAGTAATTGTCATGCAGTCCGAGATGTGCAAAATCTTTCCTCCTGATGAGTTAGGCACAATCTATTCCAGTCTGGCCTCAGTCTTCCCACTGATCTCTTTCTGTTTGTGTGTTTTTGTGTGTGCAGGCACTAAGAATGATTTTCCCGGGACAGCTTCCTCATGATTGCCATACTTTTTTGATGATCCCGTCTGCAATCTCTCTGTAAGTAATTTTTTTTTAGTATTTACACTTTGTCTGTGTTAATTTTTATAGAATCCTGATGTGGCAGTAATTTTTTGAAAACGAAAATTGTCCTAAAGCTAGATATGTTTTAAAGATTTTATGATGATAAATGGTAAATTTTGTGTATAGAAGTAAGAAATAATAATAAAAAGAAAACTTTTTAAATTTCATTGAAGAATAGAGATACTATATCTGGACTTGATGTTCATGAAGATAAAAATGTTCATAAA
>BOPN01000954.1:215000-217500 GCA_017312705.2 Penaeus japonicus
GACGTAAACATGCTACTCGTAAAATCAAAATCACGTTAAGTGTATATCGTCGAAGCGCAAACATTTCCAGAACCAATAATAGCACCCAATAACCTCGTCTTTCCGTGTCTGATCACTGTGATCTATGAGTCACACGTGCTTGCAGAGGCGTGTCAACGAGGCAGAGGTGGGAGACGTTGCAACACCCATTGCTCGTGTCAGGAGTTTTGATTTATGGCATGCCAGAATATTTGGGTTTATTCCTCTTGTTTGAGGCCGTTTGACGCTATTTGTTTCTTCTTTAGTACCTGGTAGAAGAAGAGAGAAGATGGAGAATTCTACCTTAAGGAAACCGAGGCGATAGGCATGAGAAACGGGCCTGTAGCCCCGACGCAAGAGGTAGAATCAAGTGCGTTGCAGAAGAGGATGAGTCACCCTTCAGACCATCCCCTGGGCGTGGACTGAAGACTTTACGCGAGGCTCGTCCACTCCTTTTTGTGGCGGTCGGGATTTAAGTTCTCATCTGCCGCTTTGTTCATTTTACGCATTTCATTTGTCTAACTAGAGAGAGAGAGAGAGACAGAGATAGATAGATAGATAGATAGATAGATAGAGAGAGAGAGAGACAGAGAGAGAGATATGGAGATGGTGGTGCTTATATCTATCGATAAAAAAAACTTTGAATTGTAAAACTGGCGAGATGCTTATAAAACTGTACAAGGTTTGATAACATCTATCATTGCAAAAATACTGTCTATAACAAACTGAGCACCTTTTCCGCACGAATTATTGTTTTCACTTATTTACTTCAAAGAACGACCACACTTGCATGTTGATTACCTGCGGGAGGATACACAGAAGCTCTTCAGTCCTTGGCAGGAAGAATAAATCCCTAGGACGTCCATAACCTCCACACAGGCCGCACCTTCAGGTCGTTTTGGCTCAGCCTTCTATCCTGATGAAGGAGGACCAAGCCATAACAGGTAGCTTAGCTGAAAATTGCTAACATTGGAGATTACCTGCACGTCAAACGTCAAGTCCCAGACGCAAAAAAGGCAAATGATGATCGCTAAAAAAGCACAAAGAAAAGGGAGTATGAGGAACAGAGAGAGAGAGAGAGAGAGAGAGAGAGAAAGATGGAAGGGGGGGGGGGGTGAGAGAAAGAAACAATACTTGCATCAATACAAGAAGAAACATCGATTTTGGTCAGAGATATATCCGCACACGAACCTTACGCCGCCCAATTTCGCCTCGAAAGTTTCATGCATTTACCTTGTTTCAGACGCATCGAGTTTTCACCCTCCGCCGTGGACGGTAAAAAGGCCTGGCATTTTCGGTGGACATCGATAATTACACCTATTTTTATTATTTCTTTTAGGTAGACCGTTTTCTTGCTGTTCACTGTAGACGCGAATAGGTAGTCACTTGTTGAAAAGAGTATAATAGCTCTTCAAAATGGTTATATTTAAGTACGCGACAGACGGGAAAAAAATAGAAGGATGAAGGGCGCCATTGATCTTACAATTTTTTATGGGTTTCATACAGATTCATCGATTCTTTATTCTTCTTCACGATGGAGGGATTAATTCGACGCATATAATTTAAGTGCTCTGTGATACCGCTGGTTATTTGAAAACACGGCTTCCTACTTTCCACGGCGGTCCCTGATAATTCTGTGTATCTGAAACAGGCCTCTGTGATATAGCTATATGGAACAAGAAATTGATAATTATATAGTATAAATTATAGATTTGATAGTAAAGTACGAAATCTATCAGACAGAATACAACCAATAATATTTTAGATATACTGTCAAATATTAATTTAAAGAAATAGAACATTCAGCAACATATACATTAATCAAGGCATTGGCTCATAGCATAATTAGATTTACGCAGTAGTATATGAAGCACCTTTTCTGATATTATTATTACGTTTTTTTAAAGGGGGCGGACAAGCTTTTAATATAGAGCGAAAATTCCAAGCCATTATTATGTCAAAAAAATTATCACCATTATTAGTAAAACATTAACAGTTGGTATATATTGATATTACTTACAAACTCAATCCACACATCAGGATTATGCACAATATCACAGCACTAATAATAATACTATCAATATTGATACATATTACATGGATATCTTCCATAATGATTCTATGATTCTTTGGTAGCTGAAATTCTTAAACGAAGCTGTACACTTTGAGTTATCATTAGCTGTTCAAAAGATACAAACCCCATCCTAATTATATGAAGCTGAAATATTCCGAGTTCTATAGGTTCCATATCACGCGGAATAGAGTCTATTTTATGCAAAAATCTAATGTATACAAACATAGCAGATATTACCTAGACAGTTCAAGCGGTTGCGAGGCAGATTTGTTTACATAAATTTGATCCAACACATGATATATGTGCTACATGACTGACTGAACGAAGAAAGGGGTAGCGTATAAACATACTAATTAAATTAAGCTTTCTAGATTCCTTTTTAGATTAATTAAGTAGGAAACAAGAAAC
>BOPN01000954.1:222500-225000 GCA_017312705.2 Penaeus japonicus
GTTGATTTCTGAAAACAGTAGTCGTACTGATGACAATAATGAAAACTATAAAAACAAGGCATCTGCTCTAAAGCCCAAGCATAAAGTCAAGCATTTGCTATAACTAAACTAGATTCAGCAAGAGAAACAGTTTAACCACAACAAGCCAAACAGTTATCTTAGCATTTCCTCGCTCCGTCCCAGACATTTAAAACTGGAATAGACCCAGGATGCCTCCGCGGCCGCCGCCCACGCACCGCCCCAACACCTTTGACTGTCCTGAAGGTCGGGCGTGGGCGTGCACGGTGCCCCCCTTCCCCTCTCTCTCTCACGCCCACCCCACCGCTGACCTTGTGCACGCCACCCGGGAATAAACATCTTGGTCAAAAAACAGCGTAGGGCGACCTTTTGGCATTTCTGCTCGGCCCTTAATCGTGCGCTGTTTGTTTTCTTTTCTCCCCCGAGTGGTGTCCAAATTGGGAGCGTTATCGTCTTACTTTTACGAGGATTTGGGTGAATATCAATGAGCTTCTGTGGAGGGGGAGGGGATGGGTAGGGGTGGGTGAGGGGGAGGGGATGGGTAGGGGTAGGTGAGGGGGGGAAGAGTGGGTGAGGGGGGAAGAGTGGGTGAGGGGGGAAGGGAAAAGGAGGAGGAGGGAGAGGGGGGAAGGGAAGAGGAGGGGGAGGGAGAGGGGGGGGGGAAGAGGAGGGGGAGGGAAAGGGGGAAGGGAAGAGAAAGAGGAGGGAAGGGGGGGAAGGGAAGAGGAGAAGGAGGGGGAGGGGGGAAGGGAAGAGGAAGAGGAGGGAAAGGGGGGAAGGGAAGAGGAGGGGGAGGGAGAGGGGGGAAGGGAAGAGGAGGGGGAGGGAAAGGGGGAAGGGAAGAGAAAGAGGAGGGAAAGGGGGGAAGGGAAGAGGAGGAGGAGGGGGAGGGGGGAAGGGAAGAGGGAAAGGGGGAGGGGGGGAAGGGAAGAGGAGAAGGCGGGGGAGGGGGGGAAGGGTAACGGTGCACTGGTAACTGAGCCAGGTAAGGTGGTACTTCCCACGCAAAGGAGCGAGCGTGGGGGGTCCTGCGCAGTTCATCCCCCTTCATCCCCCTGCCCCACTCACTCCTCACCCCTCTCCTTCCCCTTGGCTCACCCACTTCCTACTCCCTCCATTCCTCATCCCGATTCCACTGCCCTCCTTCTCCTGAGCTCATCCTCGTCGGCTCGTCGTTGCTCACCTAATCGCCTGACCCCTCCCTCCCTCCCTCCCCAATTGCCCTTTTCCTTTCCTTCCCCTCGTCCCACTTCCCGCTTCCCCTTGTCGCCACGAAAATCCAGGCGTTTTTGCTGGGCGTCAGTGATTATGTACATTGGCGTTCTCTCCCTTTTCCGGAGTGGTTGAGCAGAGTAGGGATGGTGAGGGTAAGACGATAGTGATTGAGGATGAGTTTTTTTTTTCTTATCCTTATTTCTTATATGCATGTGTGGTAGGATAATCGTAAAGGATAATTGCGGCGCAGGTAAGATTGGCGAGATCAGTTCAATTTATAACATTGAAGTACCGTGTGAACGCCCACTATGCCATCTCTAAGCACAAATACAAATGATTTTTCATAGTATCACTGGCCACTTTTTTGCTGTCTTCGTATCTCTAAAAGAGACAAACGGCCGGCGATAAACGGCCCACAACCTAATATGTTCCACTGATTATTGTCTCAATCAATCTTCAATTCAGGAGTTTGTGCTTCTTACTGAAGGGCAGATGATGTACCAATCCTTTTTCGAGGAAGCTTATGACGTCTGCCGGCTCTCCAAGGACGGGAAATGGTACCGCCTTGGCAGAAAGGACACGTGACGGGAATTTCGTTTCACGTCAAAGAAGAAGAAGAAGAAAAAAAAAAAGAACAGCTCTGTCTGCTTTTCTTTTTGACAGACTGCAATGAATTCGTGATTTGAAGAATTGGTGTATCAGTTACAATATGATTATATTTTATTATCTTAATATAGCTAGGAAATTACTTTTTTTTCTAACATAATGCATGGAGAAATCGATATGTCAAAGGTTTAGTGAAACTGCACGACAGACAGATTATATGCTTGTGTTGATATGATCGTGCACCATGAATGTAGATGATCTGTGAGTCATTTGAATGGACACCTCATGTTTCTGGAATTTTCATAAAGAACAATGATATAACAAATGCCTCAGAATCATCAACGGTGGACCAAAAAAAGACAAAAGTACCATAAAATATTATAACACCAACACGATATGATATCACTGCTGGAAAAAACAACAAAACCAAGTACAACGAGGTATGCAAAGCTAAAAAGTAAGATAAAATACACCTCATCCTCTTCACAATCAGAATTACGAGAAGGGAGGAGCGGTTTCCGAACTGCCTTTGCCGATATATTGCTCTCCCGATAAGGATGGATTCTCTTAATTGCGGACTTGATTATCAGTGCAACCGACGCGTCCACCTGTTGTCGTAGAAAACGGGAGGCGGTGGGATATAGAGTTAATTTGTTTGTTT
>BOPN01000954.1:232500-237500 GCA_017312705.2 Penaeus japonicus
AAAACGAGCCAGAACAACATTCCACGAGAATTGCATCATTAAGCTCATCACTGTCGGCTGTTCGATCTCTGATGACGGTATGGGTGGGGGGGTATGGGAGGGGAGGGGGGGGGGGGGTAGCTATTGTAATGTCGGTTGTGCGGTTGTGTCTTCATATCATGTTATATAAGGCATTAATATCTGGCTCATCAGTTAATGTTTTTATAATTATTTCCGTTACTGAGTATCTGTATTCAGAATAAGGAAGAAATTATATACATCTAAATATGCATTAGCACACACACAAACACAATCAAACACACACACACAAACAAACAAACAAACAAACAAACAAACACACACACTTACACACATATATATGTATATATATATAAATATATACATATATAAACACAAAACAATCACATCTTTTACACACAAACCAACAACAACAACAAAAATATCATCATCAACCACATCCCGCACTTAAGCCAGGCTCTAGACCAGGGGTTCCCAAACTGGGGTACATGTACCCCCAGGGGTACATTTGCACGTTTCAGGGGGTACATTTGGTCTGAAGGAAACAATTACTTGCACAATACATGGTGTAATCTGCACTCAGATTGCACTTTTCTCATTTTCTTTGTGTTGATTAGCACCACCTTTATTGAAATTTCTTGGGTGTAAGGTAATACCATTTGTTTTTACTATTATAAACCTCACATGGCTTGATCTGCAGTGTAGATCTGTAGGACTACCTGTACCAATCTAGAAATGACTGGTACAGGACGTGTTTATCGACGCGTCAGGGGTACATGGGAATCTATAAAAAGCCTAAGGGGTACTGAGGAACAAAAAGTTTGGGAACCCCTGCTCTAGACCCTCTCCTTCCCCAGCCCGAGAAAAACAGACCACAAAACAAAAACACTTAAAAAGTGTGTGTTGCGGGGGGGGGGGGCACTAAAAAGAGAAAAAAAGAGAACTCTTAATTGAAATCGGTGTTTCAGAAACCTCAAACACGCGCGATAGGCCTTTTTCAAGATATATTTCGATTGGATTTTTTAAGATTATATTTCAATCGGATTTTTTAAGATATATTTCGATTTGATTTTTCAAGATATATTTCGATTGGATTTTTCAAGATATATTTCGATTGGATGTTTCAAGATATATTTCGATTGGATTTTTTAAGATATATTTCGATTGGATTTTTTAAGATATATTTCGATTGGATTTTTCAAGATATATTTCGATTGGATTCTTCAAGATATATTTCAATTGGATTCTTCAAGATATATTTCGATTGGATTTTTCAAGATATATTTCGATTGGATTTTTCAAGATTATATTTCGATTGGATTTTTCAAGATATATTTCGATTGGATTTTTCAAGATATATTTCGATTGGATTTTTCAAGATATATTTCCGATTGGATTTTTCAAGATATATTTCGATTTGATTTTTCAAGATATATTTCGATTCGATTTTTCAAGATATATTTCGATTGGATTTTTTAAGATATATTTCGATTTGATTTTTCAAGATATATTTCGATTTGATTTTTCAAGATATATTTCGATTGGATGTTTCAAGATATATTTCGATTGGATTTTTTAAGATATATTTCGATTGGATTTTTTAAGATATATTTCGATTGGATTTTTCAAGATATATTTCGATTGGATTCTTCAAGATATATTTCAATTGGATTCTTCAAGATATATTTCGATTGGATTTTTCAAGATATATTTCGATTGGATTTTTCAAGATTATATTTCGATTGGATTTTTCAAGATATATTTCGATTGGATTTTTCAAGATATATTTCGATTGGATTTTTCAAGATATATTCCGATTGGATTTTTCAAGATATATTTCGATTTGATTTTTCAAGATATATTTCGATTCGATTTTTCAAGATATATTTCGATTGGATTTTTCAAGATATATTTCGATTGGATTTTTCAAGATATATTTCGATTGGATTTTTCAAGATCTATTTTGATTGGATTTTTCAAGATATATTTCGATTGGATTTTTCAAGATATATTTCGATTGGATTTTTCAAGATATATTTCGATTGGATTTTTCAAGATATATTTCGATTGGATTTTTCAAGATATATTTCGATTGGATTTTTCAAGATATATTTCGATTGGATTTTTCAAGATATATTTCGATTGGATTTTTTAAGATATATTTCGATTGGATTTTTTAAGATATATTTCGATTGGATTTTTTAAGATATATTTCGATTGGATTTTTCAAGATATATTTTGATTTGATTTTTCAAGATATATTTCGATTGATTTTTTCAAGATATATTTCGATTGGATTTTTTCAAGATTATATTTCTGATTGGATTTTTCACATATATTTCGATTGATTTTTTTTAAGATATATTTCGATTGGATTTTTTCAAGATATATTTCGATTGGATTTTTCAAGATATATTTTGATTGGATTTTTCAAGATTATATTTCGATTGGATTTTTCAAGATATATTTCGATTGGATTTTTCAAGATATATTTCGATTGGATTTTTCAAGATATATTTCGATTGGATTTTTCAAGATATATTTCGATTGGATTTTTCAAGATATATTTCGATTGGATTTTTCAAGATATATTTCGATTGGATTTTTCAAGATATATTTCGATTGGATTTTTCAAGATATATTTCGATTGGATTTTTCAAGATATATTTCGATTGGATTTTTCAAGATTATATTTCGATTTGATTTTTCAAGATATATTTCGATTGGATATTGCAAGATATATTTCGATTTGATTTTTCAAGATCTATTTCGATTTCATTTTTCAAGATATATTTCGATTGGATTTTTCAAGATATATTTCGATTGGATTTTTCAAGACATATTTTTATTTTGGATTTTTCAAGATATATTTCGATTGGATTTTTCAAGATATATTTCGATTTGATTTTTCAAGATATATTTCGATTTCTTGAAGGGGAAATGTGTGTCTTATGAGGTGACTTCTTGATTTGACTTAGATAGATGTGAAATATATTTTTTTTGTGTGTGTGGGTTCTTCTTTTATGAATATTTTCAGAGATATTTCAATATCTTGATAGTGCAATAAATTACGGTAGGCAGTAAACCTCACACTTCTGTATTTATTTTGATTTCTTGAAAGGAAAATGTAATTCTTATAAAGCGACTTCGTGATGTGACCTAGACAGATGTGAAAATATCTTTTCGTGTTGTTTCATCCTTTATAAATACTTTCGAACAGATATTTCAGTTACTTAAAAAAATAAACGTTTTTTTTATGAGGAGAGAGAGAGAGCGAGCGAGAGAGAGAGAGAGAGAGAGAGAGAGAGAGAGAGAGAGAGAGAGAGAGAGAGAGAGAGAGAGAGAGAGAGAGAGAGAGAGAGAGAGAGAGAGAGAGAGAGAGAGAGAGAGAGAGAGAGAGAGAGAGAGAGAGAGAGAGAGAGAGAGAGAGAGAGAGAGAGAGAGAGAGAGAGAGAGAGAAAGAGAGACACACACAGAGATATGGATTTTTAAAGAGATATTCCGAGATCTTGAAGATGAATCGTTTTTTTTCACGAGGAGAATTCTTAGCGCAAAGATATGAACATTTTTTTTTCGGGGGGGGGGGGAGAAAGGAGGAAGGAAAGGAAAGGAAATGGGAAGGGAAGACTAACACAGAAATAGATATGATATAAATATTGTTAAAAACAGCTAAAAAATATATGTACATAAATGAGAGATATATACAGTATATATACAAAATGTAAGTAAAAAAATATAAAAGGTATAAAAGGTGAAATTTGGATAGATTGATATGAAGATATATTAAAAAAAAAATATATATATATATATGGAAATACGTAGACAGACAGAATATATAAATACGTGGATAAAGAAAAGGTGAAATATGACAGTAATAAGATAAACACTAAGTGGACCAGAGAGCCGAAGAGAAAGAGTCAAAAATTCCAAAGAGAAAATAAAGAATAGAGATTCAGAAAGTGAATGAACACGAACCATTTGTAAATTGCAGCTGGGGAGGAGCATATTCAGACTTGCTATTCTGTCGAGATTCTTACCCTGAAGTATGGTGACGTGCTGGCATTGTTCGACTGTCGCAGAGATGGTGACAGTGTGAAGATTATGATGCTTTGAATAAACAATACTCTGCCGGGGGTAAGAAGTCTATAGCCTCATGAATTAGTGCAAATTGATATATATATATATATATATATATATATATATATATATATATATACAGTATATATATATATATATATATATATATATATATATATATATATATATATATATATATATATATATATATATATTCTTTTTGATATAGCACGACAAACTATTTTCTAGATGGTGTGATGTTATTCTATAATAATCTGAAGGGTATTTTTTATATGAAATTTCTGTCGATCAGATAAGAATAATCATTTGAAGTACTTTCATTTTTTTTTAATACAACACAATGTATCTAGGCGGTGCACTCTAGTTCTTTTTTTTCTTGTTATTCTTACGCGACTGAAGCTAGCAGGATTTATTAGCATTGCCGTTACGGCGAAATGTTATAAAACGATAATTACTTTCTTTAACGAGGCGGTGTTGCAAGGAGATTACGAAGAGGTAGAGAGGAAGGTAGAAGGACACTGACAACATGAACATATGAAACAGCAAGAGAAACAACAAGAGAAATATATCCAAAATTAAATAGATGATATATATATGTATAAATGTGTGTGTATATATATATATATATATATTATAGATTTTTTTAAGTTACAACTGTTGCCTAAAGATACTGAAGATATCTTTATTTTGGTGTACTGTAATATGAAATAAGTGTTTATAACTGTGTATAATATACCTAGATTTTACACGAAAATATTGTCATCTTTATGCATCTTTGTACTTGATCTTTCTATAGTCCTCTCATATACATCTGTACAAACATGTGCACCTGTCTTGAATACTTACAACAATGCACTAGAATACCTAAGTTCTGCAATAACCAC
>BOPN01000954.1:242500-247500 GCA_017312705.2 Penaeus japonicus
TGTTTTGTCGTAAGGATGGTAAATTTAGAGGAGTAATTTTAGAGTGATAGATATACTGCACGCTTGAATACATATATACAGATGTACAGGTAAATATGGATACACACTGTACTTGTAATTATGATAATAGGTCCAATTTAATAACATGATTTACGAAATATGCATTAAAATAACACAAGATTATCATAAAACTATTAGTAGTAAAACTACATATATACAGTACATACATGTATACATACACACACTCACACACATCTCTCTCTCTCTCTCCCTCTCTTTTTATCTCTCTCTCTCTCTCTCTCTCTCTCTCTCTCTCTCTCTCTCTCTCTCTCTCTCTCTCTCTCTATATATATATATATATATATATATATATATATATATATATATATATACATACACACATGTATGTATATATATGTATATACGCTTATAGATAGATATATATAGATATAATGATATGATGTTTTTATTCAACAAGCGCATCAAAACAACCCAGGTTATTATTTCACAACTACAATCACTACTATAAGTAGTTGCGATGATCAAATAAAGAAATATGTACTGTGAATACTTGAAAGGTAATCAGTTATGAATCTCTATGTATGCCTGGCATTCATGAAACGAAATCAACAATGCAATAGAAGAGTTTACATTATCCAGTGTGTGTGTATATATATATATATATATATATATATATATATATATATATATATATATACATATATATATATATATATATATATATATATATATATATATATATATATATATATATATATATACATTATATATATGCACACACACACACACATATACATATATATATATATATATATATATATATATATATATATATATATATATATATATATATATATATATATATATGTATATATATATATGTATATATGAATATATATATATATATATATACACATACATATATATATATATATATATATATATATATATATATATATATATATATATATATATATACATATATATATATGTATATGTGTGTGTGTGTGTGTGTGTATATATATATATGTATTTATACATATATATGTATATACATACATACATACATACATACATACATACATATATATATATATATATATATATATATATATATATATATATATATATATATATATATGTGTGTGTGTGTGTGTGTGTGTGTGTGTGTGTGTGTGTGTATGTATGTGTGCGTGTGTGTGTGTGTGTATAATAACCTCAGAGAAATTTTCAGATGCTCTCAGTCTTTCCCCAAGTGTAAGAATAAAGTGCCACTGCCGATTTCGGAAGCCCTAAGAAGCGAGCCTCCCACTCGGCGCTTCGAATTCCCTTGATTACCTCGCCTCTCAATCGACGCGGTCGTGCGTCAGATGTTTATCCCGATCTCATTCAGCTTATTTGCATTACTTTGCAAGCTCGAACTCTTTCATTAGAAAAAAAAAATGTTTGTAAAGATAAATGACTGAACTATCTTGTTTTTACTCCTGTAAAATCATCAGCAATGCGATTTGCTTTTCATAAATCAGCAAAGCTTTGTGCGAGTAAATAAGAAAATTCGAGCCTTTATCCTAAAGGTTACTGGCCGCTCAACGAGACCGCTGTACTATCCGATCCCCTGTTGTTGCTCGTCATTGCTTTGTTTTTATTTCCTATTTCCTAATTGCTAGATTTGTAGCACACTTCACAAGCACGAGGCATTTAAAAGCACTAATTGAAAGGATTTTGCGAATGCTTATGCAAAAACGTTGTTTGCAATTTACTATGATCAATTGCATCCCTGTCTAAGCAGATTTGCCAAGAACTTGGATAATCGACCCTGACTTGAAAATAAAAATATTTTATCTTAGTGAATAAGGATTCAAGGCGATATACTAGCTGTAATAGCTTTCTAAACAATGACTTATGATAATTTTTTTTCTCTAAAATCCAACGTATCTCTAATATCTTTTAGGGCATAGAAGAAATCTCATGCTGTTCGATATTCCTAAGTAGTTATTTGAAGATATAATTTCCAAGATGTTACTATCTTGTCGGGTATAAACATAACCAAAATTCATCACAAAAAAAAGAAAATTACGATTGGCGGATTAAAAAAAAAAAAAAAAAAAAAAAATAACGATTTTCCTCATACTGAATCATTAAGAAACAAGCTTCACCAATTTCCAGTACCTAGTATAACAAAATTCCCATCTAGTTTACTCCGAGATAGAATAGAGGAGCACATACATATATACTTCCCTAAACGATAATCCTTTTGCCTTCACTTATAGTGGTGTCAGATCCTCCTACTTTTACGACGCGGCGGAGAATCGATATCGGTGAGTTATGTGACAACCAGAGGAGTAAACGCACTTGATTGTTAGTATAGGGAGGGAGGGAGAGCTGCTCTGTCGCTCGCTGGCACTGGCAGGAGAGGTCTAGGAAAAATGGGCGGGTACTGAGGTATTGGGGTTGGTGATATAGATTCTTTTTAAAGAACGTGTATGTGTGTGTGTATGTATATATATGTATATCAAAATGTATATACATACGTAAGTATATACTGATACACACACACACACACACACACACACACACACATACACACACACACACACACACACACACACACATACACACACACACACACACGTGTGTATGTGTGTATCTGTAAATATAATCAGGACGAGTAATTGGAAAATAGCGATATCGACGATAGTTCTACATAAAACAACAAATTCAAAATGGGTCTATCTGATTATGTCCTGTGACATAAGTATGGTTGTTCCTTGCATAAAAAACACAAGTGAACTGATTTATAAAAAGCATAATGTCTTGGGTCAAGCTATGACAATTACCATATATATGAGAAAGTATTATCTTCCACCAACGAAAGTTCAAATTTGAATAGAAATGAGATTTTTATCTATATCTAATGATCCACATTTCATTACGATTCTTTAAATGCTCCTTACGTAATTAAGCAACCGTTTTTTGTGTCACTTTTTATGGGATATCCCGTGGGACTGAGCAATGTATAGGCAATGCGTCGCTCACTCTGCGTTGACACTAATTAACATCCGGGAATTTTAAGTGTCTGAACTTTCTCTTGCAATCAATATAAGAATACTAATTTCTTAGGTTATCATTGATCCATTAAGCAAACACAGGGAATGCCTTCAGTTGGCGAGAGAAAGGTAGGGATGTATTTCTACATGCGGACACGCATGTAAGCAAGCACACACACATGCACACACACACATACACACACACACACACACACACACACACACACACACACACACACACACACACACACACACACACACACATATATATATATATATATATATATATATATATATATATATATATAAATAGATAGATAGATAGATAGTTAGATGGATAGATCGATAGATAGAGAGAGAGAGAGAGATAGAGAGAGAGAGAGAGAGAGAGAGAGAGAGAGTGAGAGAGAGAGAGAGAGAGAGAGAGAGAGAGAGAGAGAGAGAGAGAGAGAGAGAAAATTCAAAATCAAACGCTCGAACAGCAGATAAGAAACATAAACATCAGTGAAACGTTTCGTTCGCTCGTTGGATCTCCGTAGGAATGAGGATCAACCGCTGAGTCTATATAGCCTTATGAGTCGCTAATCAAAGAATCTTGAATTAATATCGGTCTTCTCTCTTTAATTATTCCCTTCACCACAGCCCATTGCGCTCGGTAACTTGTCTGTGCAGGATCCGCCCTTTGCAGATGAAAGAATAAGGTCTAGAGAAAAAGGAAGAGAAAAATGCTGAATAAAAAACGAAGGTCGTTGAAAAATGTAATAAGAAATGAGAATGAATAGATTTTGAAGCAAAGAAGAGTTAATGATTCACCATGCCTTGTTGAATTATTGGTTTTTGATTCCTACCTTTTGAATAAAGGGAAGTCGGAGGAAAGGAAGCCGGAGGGGAAATGGATGTCAAGAATACCATCGGAAAAATAAATAGATTAAGGAATGGGATTGTGAAAATGGAAAAAAATGATGGGCAGAGAATATTTAGACATGTATATAAAGCTAGACAAATGAATGATAAGATACATTAACACAGGAACGATATATATATATATATATATATATATATATATATATATATATAGATATATATATATATATAGAGAGAGAGAGAGAGAGAGAGAGAATTCAAAATCAACGCTCGAACAGCAGATAAGAAACAGAAACATAAGTGAAACGTTTCGTTCGCTCGTTGGATCTCCGTAGGAATGAGGATCAACCGCCGAGTCTATATAGCCTTATGAGTCGCTAATCAAAGAATCTTGAATTAATATCGGTCTTCTCTCTTTAATTATTCCCTTCGCCACAGCCCATTGCGCTCGGTAACTTGTCTGTGCAGGATCCGCCCTTTGCAGATGAAAGAATAAGGTCTGGAGAAAAAGGAAGAGAAAAATGCTGAATAAAAAACGAAGGTCGTTGAAAAATGTAATAAGAAATGAGAATGAATAGATTTTGAAGCAATGAAGAGTTAATGATTCACCATGCCTTGTTGAATTATTGGTTTTTGATTCCTACCTTTTGAATAAAGGGAAGTCGGAGGAAAGGAAGCCGGAGGGGAAATGGATGTCAAGAATACCATCGGAAAAATAAATAGATTAAGGAATGGGATTGTGAAAATGGAAAAAAAATGATGGGCAGAGAATATTTAGACATGTATATAAAGCTAGACAAATGAATGATAAGATACATTAACACAGGAACGGATAGAAAAACTAGATATCGAGGGAGAGCTCCCAAATCCCCTTATATTGTGCATTTAGAACAATATGAGAAAAAAATACCTAACAGAATTCGAAGCACCCAAAACGGAATTGTGATCCCGTGCAATCGTCTATGAGACTCTTATTCCGTCGACGTAAATGACTTACCCCCTTAATTACACGCTCATTAGCATATTGATCGCAGATATGACCTTAAAGAGCACATAATTACCGCAATA
>BOPN01000954.1:257500-260000 GCA_017312705.2 Penaeus japonicus
TCCATTCTCCTCCTCCCAAGTCCTCCTCCTCCTTATCCATTCTCCTCCTCCCAAGTCCTCCTCCTCCTCCTCCTCCTTATCCATTCTCCTCCTCCTCCTCCTCCTTATCCATTCTCCTCTTCCCAAGTCCTCCTCCTCCTCCTCCTCCTCCTTATCCAATCTCCTCCCACGTCCTCCACCTCCTCCTCGTCCTCCTCCCCATCATCCTCATCACCATCCTTATCCTTGTCATCACTATCACTCTCACTATCTCCATGAACGCCTCACGAGAACAGCGGCGCGAGTGAAAGTGACGGAGAATGTTTACATAATGACTCTTTCAAAACTTTTTTTTTTCTCTTTGCTTCTGTCGACGTGCGTCTCTTTGGCAGGAGAGTTATCTTTAAACGGGGGAGGAGAGGAGGTGGTGGAGGAGGAGGAGGAGGAGGAGGAGGAGGAGGAGGAGGAGGAGGAGGAGGAGTAGTAGTAGTAGTAGTAGTAGTAGTAGTAGTAGTAGTAGTAGTAGTAGTAGTAGTAGTAGTAGTAGTTGGAGTCAGGAGGCGGAGGAGGGGAGGAAGGGAAGGAGGAGGAAGAGGAGAGGAGGAAAGAGGAAAGTAGGAGTAAGATAGAGGAGAAGTAGGTGGTGGGGGAGGAGAAGGAGGATGAATAGTAGGAGGAGGAGAAGAAAGGAGGAGGAAGAGAAGGAAGAGGAAGAGGAGGAGGAAGAGGAGAAGTAGGTGGTGGGGGAGGAGAAGGAGGATGAATAGTAGGAGGAGGAGAAGAAAGGAGGAGGAAGAGAAGGAAGAGGAAGAGGAGGAGGAAGAGGAGAAGTAGGTGGTGGGGGAGGAGGAGGAGGATGAATAGTAGGAGGAGGAGAAGAAAGGAGGAGGAGGAAGAGGAGAAGTAGGTGGTGGGGGAGGAGAAGGAGGATGAATAGTAGGAGGAGGAGAAGAAAGGAGGAGGAAGAGAAGGAAGAGGAAGAGGAGGAGGAAGAGGATGGGAAAGAGGAACAGGGAGTAGTGATGGCGGTAGAGGAGGAGGTGGAGGAGAAGGAAGGGGAGGAGGAGGAAGGGGAGAATGTGGAGGATTTTGAGAAATAGAACGAAGGTCATTGCATCTGTTTGCAAGATCGAGAATTTTCTGTCATTTCTATATTTTTCACATGAAACATTGTTATTTGTTATTATCGCTTGCCATTACGGACGTTATTAAAATCATCATCACGATTATCGTTATTTATAAAATCGTTACTATCATTATTGTTGTGATGGCAATTTTTACCATAAGCAATATCATAGTTCTTAGAGGAGCGTAATCATTATTGTTACTATTTTGTTCGTCAAGTATTACGATTTGGTTATGTCATATCATTCAAGAGTTCTTGGATCAACAGGCGTGACGAAGGAGGAAGAGGGAGAGGGGGAGGAGAGGGGGGAGAGGAGGGGAGAAGAAGAAGTCATTTTCACCTGCTGGCGGAAGGACATGAGGAGGAGTAGGAGGAGGAGAAGGGAGAGGAGAGGGGGAGGAGGAGGTAGGAGGAGGGGGAGGAGGAGTAGGAGGAGGAGGAGGAGGAGGAGGAGGGGGAAGGAGGAGGAGGTAGGAGGAGGGGGAAGGAGGGGGAGGAGGAGGAAGAGGGGGGTAGGTGGTGGTGGAGAAGGAGAAGAGGAGCAGGAAGAAGAAGAGGGAGAGAAAAGAGAACTAGATGAAGAAACGGGGAAAGATTTTTAAAAGCAAAATGGCGTCACAGCACTCTCGGTCAGACGATTCTCTTATTTTCCTATTGTTCATTTTCTTTATTTCTCCCCCTCTCTCTCCCTCTCTCTCTCTCTCTCTCTCTCTCTCTCTCTCTCTCTCTCTCCCTCCCCAAGGAGAATGAGAAGGAGGGCGAGGAGAAGGAGGGGGAGGAGGGCGAGGAGGAGGAGGAGGAGGAGGAGGAGGAGGAGGAGGAGGAGGAGGAGGAGGAGGAGGGCGAGGAGGAGGAGGAGCCACGCGACAAGGCGACCCTCACACCGACCGGCGGCGCCTCGAGTCAACGGGTGATTCATCATGAGTAACAAAAGCGGGTCACACCTCATTTAAAATTATAATGTTGAGTGAGCAAATACAAACCTTCACAACTTTATCCGTCGCGATGGGGGGTGGGAGGATGGGGGGGAAGGGTGACACTGGGGGGTGGGGGGAGAGGACATGAGGGGATACCAACGTATTTTTTTTCCTTCTACTTTCCTTTAAAAAGAACTCTTTTGAATATATTTACATTAGTAGTGTTTTCCAAAAGAAGAAAGAACTATCATATCAAAAGCATGATATTTTAGGCTATTCATTGACATTAATTACTCAATATCTGGAAGTGAGTTCGGTAAAAGACCTATCGCTTGTCTTGCAAAGTGCTTATTAAACCCACGAACTCGTATGGTATCCAGCAACCTCACGTGGCCGCTTCACATGTCAGAATTCTAATCGTAAAAAAGATTGAGCAAAATTACTTCGTGAGATGCTGGTGGAATGCTGTGTTTTTGTA
>BOPN01000954.1:270000-277500 GCA_017312705.2 Penaeus japonicus
AGAGAGAGAGAGAGAGAGAGAGAGAGAGAGAGAGAGTGAGAGAGAGAGAGAGAGAAGAGAGAGAGAAAGAGATAGATAGAGAGAGAGATGGATAAATAGATAGATATAGATATAAATATACATACATATATCTATCTATCTATCTATCTATCTATCTATCTATATATATATATATATATATATACAGATAGATAATCACATGGATATACACAGAAATCCTTTGATAAAACCCTTACGAAATTCTCGGCCCTTCACTCTGAAACCTTTTGCCGAGTCTTTCTATAAACTTATCTTTAGAAAGCATGTCACCAGAGCCTCTGAATTCATATTGACCATCTACGGCATTTCAGACATTACTCTGCCCTTTAGCGTGGCTGCCTCTTGTACCCTGGCCCTGTTTTAAGGGTTACAGGAATCTGATCTTTCAACAGAGACACACATCAAGATGCTGCCTTTGTTGGTCAGTTTTGAGATAAACTTAAGTTGTTCAGTCTGATGTGAGCTGTAGAGATAATTTGAATAACTTACTTTGCATGGTTAGATTAAGAGTCATAAGAGAGAGGGTTTACATCATCTACGTTTGTCATATGTATAAGCCTGAGGTAATTAGATCTTTAGCTAATGACCCCGGAAGTTCTGTAAATTACAGTGGAAGTGTATGTAAAAAAAAAATAAACTTCACATGCTCCTTTTGTTGGTTTGTTAGAAATGAGCTATATTAGATACATAAAAATATGTGGCGATATTTACATTAAGTACTAAATCTATGTTCACTTATATACATTACACCTTATGGCGTTACACTTACTTTTTATAAGTGTTATTTCAGGTTGTTAATATTCTGGCTTCCAGTTCGATTGCTGTAAGTAATATTGAATATAAATGATGCAAATTAGATAACAGAAGTACTAATGATTGTTAGGATAAACATTTATATGATAAATATAAATAGGGTGATGATGACAGAGCTATACCATTGCTGAAAATAATGGCAATTGTGGTGGTCAGGTGTTTTCTGAACCGGTTGGTATCACTTGTTATCTTAATTTCTTGTTACTTGTATTGTGGTGGCGATTAAAACGTTAAAGCGTTCATAAGCGGCTTCATTAGGCCACTAGCTCTCCTCTTCACGAGATAGGTTCTTACTGAGTAAAATCTTTATCGAAAAGAGGAACGCGATCGGGTGTCCGGGCGAGCGCGGCCGAATCACACTCGTGTCTGTAACAAATTGAAACCACTAACGTATTCATCAGAACTGCGAGGTATATAATAATTTTCCAATCATGATTATCTCTGCATAGTAGTATTTAACGCAGGTCATGCCCTAGTGAGGTTATTAACAGGTAATTTAGTGAACTCCTGGATCACTACAGTAATAATTATGACAATACTACTACTAAAAATATTGGTGATAGCAATAATACTAATAATACAGGTAATGATAGTATGATGATTATGATAGTGATAATGAAAATCCTGATAGTCCTAGTTGTGTCACCAATAACATTAATACAACTTACAACAGTGATAGCATTTGTTGTAGAGTAACACTAATTATAATGACAATGGCAACGCAAGTATAATGATGATAATCATGATGAAATTACAATGGGAAAAGCAAGTTAATGGAGATAATAATCATATCATAAAGATAATGATTAAATCACAGTCATAAGAATAGCAAAATTATAATGAAAACAATCATATCTTAAAGATGATAATAATCAGATGAAAATGACTCTGGTGATAATATTTTAAAGATGATAATTATCAGATAATGAGGATGTAAGTGATAAAAGTATTTGCAATAATAAACACTGGCACATAATTAACATAATAACAATGTTGAATTCATGATAATGAAATGGGAATAACAAAAAAGTCCGTGCTAACATAAACAATATTTACGACGAGCCCTTGTCTTGACCTCGAAATAGGGGACTGCCTCCCGCCCGCTCAGCTCTGTGGCTAATTAACCTCTGTTATGGTCGTCATTGTTGTTGCTATTATCATTATTACCATTATTATTATTATAATTTTTATCATCATTACCATTATCATTATTATAATTGTTATCATTATTGTTTATTTCATTATCATTGGTATTAATACTATCACTATTGTTATTGTTATTATCTTTATTATTATTATCATTATTATTATTATTATCTTTCTTATTACTAGCATCATTAATGTCATTCTTATTATCATTATTATTATAATTATTGATATTTGCATCCTTATTATTATTACTGTTTATTTTTATCATCATTTTATTGCCATTATCATTATTATCATCGACATCATTATCATGATTATTATCATTATTGTTATCATCAAGATTATCATTACTGTTGTTGTCATCATTATCATTGTTACTAAAATCATTATTACTGTCATTATCCTTATTATTGTCATCATCCTCATTAACATAATCATTTCTATCATCATTATCGTTACTGGTGTTGTTATCACCATTATATTATACCCGTCACCGTAATCATCACTATCACCATCTTTATTGATATTAAGATAATAATGATAAATATAACGATAATGAAAATAGGAATAACAATGATAATAGCAATAATGATAGTAATGATAATAATTTAATAATGATAATAATAATCATCATCATCATCATCATTATCATCATTACTTTATACTTATATCCCTTATATCCATATCCACATTTTCACAATGCAACATACTGCACTTTTATCATTCTTTCCCCTTTTGTTTCGTTCACTACATCGCTCTCTGCAATGGACTATCACCATCACAACCATCCATCACCTCAGGAATCATTTGCTGTAAATCATCATGACGATTGCAATTATTTGAGATCTATGACACAGCCACAGCCATTCCGAATCAATGTTTTCACAGCAGTGTTAATCTGCCTCGCTTCTGTTCTGATTTTCACTTTCACTCTCGTCTGACTGTGTGGTTTATCGTAACAGAGCTTACGGTGCACTGATGGCTATGTTGTTGTTAGGGGGAGTATTGCAGGTATGCAGGGTGGTTGATAGGAAGTGTGGAATGAAGGGATGGGAATGGTTGTGACGATGATAATGATGGTGATAATGTTAACGACCGTAACGATAGGGAAAATACTTCGAATATCACTACTATTACTGCTACTACTACTATTACTACTTTAACTTCTACTACTACTACAAAAACTACTACTACTACTATTATTATTACTACTACTAATGGTAACGAAGTAGATATTGCATAAAGATATAAGTGACCTGAGTAATGAGAAGCCTCATATGTCACAAAAGAAGAAAACAAATTCAGCAAGATAAGCAGCGAAAGAGAGCGATAGTAAATACGCAACTTCATGACTACATACCCAGAAAAAAGTGTATTCTGACTGGTCCTTTAAAAAAAAAAAAAAAAAAAATCTACTCATCTACACAAAATGCATGTTGGTGTCATTATCGTGTTTATGTCTCTTTCTGTCGAATTTGCCATTTTTTCTGTGGCAGTCGTGGGGTCGTGTTTTTTTTTTTCGTGGTCGTTGGGTCGTGCGCGCGTTTTTACGACAAAGGTGAACCTGGTTCAATTAGTTCTGTTATCATGACAACAGCAGTCGTACAGGGGAATTAAATACTATTATCATTATCTTAATTAGTATTTCGCAAAGGAAGGAGATGGCGGGGACGCTGGACATGAAGGTGACGTAATGAAGCCAGTGATGATTCATGTCAGTCACTGCTACGTGGAATCAGCTGATCCCGCTAGGGTGATGAGGTGTTTGTCTCTCTCCCTTTTTTATTTATACTTTTTTCTTTCTTTCTTACTTTCAGCTTGTGTGTGTCTCCTCTTCTGGCTTTATCATAATCATTTATTTACCCATTCGCTTTTACTCATTTCAAATAATCTCTATTTCTGTAAATTTTCCTCCTATTTCCACTCCAGATGTCGACGAAACCTTGACAAGGAAATTCTCCTCTCCTCTCTCCTGCAATGGTTATCTTTTTGTTCAACTCGTTTGTGCAAGCGACTGTGTGTATACGGTGTTATTACACTCGCGAAGATACAGGTGTAAATATATAATTTTTTCGTTCGCATTTAGAACCGGATCGTATGTCACACAAAAACGAAAATTCTTACACTTCACGGGAAATATGACTTCACACGAAAAAAAGTACAGTGATATATTTCGGATTAATTGCCGTGCCATAATGGGAGCAACACTTCAACCTTTCCACTTTACTTGTCAGTTGCACAACCGCAGAGGTCACGTGCAACTCGACTTTGACCTCTGGCCCCTGGCGGAGGTCACGGGAGGTCAGGACGAAATACGCTCTTAATGACTGAGAACTGCTGTTTTGGGAATTTAGACGCAGTTTCATAGTTCATCGATACAGCTGATGTGACAAGAGAATTAGCGGTAATATTTCAAACACTGATAATTGGATAATTACACTGTATTTCTTATTGTCTCTTTTTTTTTTTTTTTTTTTTTTTTTTTGAGCCAGTTTTAAGTTCATTTTTTGATAGATAGCTTCTTCTTATCTAATTGTTTTTCGTAAGTGAATATAGAAATGGAATTATGTTATGTCCTTGATTATTAGAGGAGATAAAGGGATGGTATATATATTCAACATATACTTTCTCTTTCTTGTGTTATCATTGTGGAGTTACCTAGTCTTCACATTGCACTTAGACATATAAAAATCTTTAATGATAATTACCCTTTTTACGTCATAATATTTGCATCTTTTCATTAGTTTTTTTTCAGAGATGTTTCATTTTATATAAATTTTTAGTTTGTATGAAGTAATGGTATGATCTTCCATCTGTTGATTCTCTCTCTCTCTCTCTCTCTATCTATCTATCTATCTATCTATATATATATATATATAAATATATATGTATACATATGTATATATAATAAATATATATGTATACATATATATAATATATATATATGTATGTATATATATATATATATATATATATATATATATATATATATATATATATATATATATATTTGTCTCTCTCTCCGTAAGATTTCTTTACAAGTTAGAACCACTGTCATGTCTGTGTCAAGTATTTTTTTTGTGCCAAGAGTATTACGTCTGACCAAATATACCAAATAAAAGTGCTCGCATTTTTTCGGAAACGCAGTTTCGCACACTTCGCATTACAGGGATGTCAAATACTTATAGTGTGTGTTTCCAGAATCTTCCCAGGGCTACATTCGACCATTCACAAAATGATCCAAAATCGACATACACACACGTGTGTGTTGTTATGATATCGAAGTAAATAGTTTTAAAACCGTCCCAGAAACACCCGGGGCAGCTGCAAAAGATCCCAAGTCGATATATATTCACATTCTACAGATATGTATTTCTTTTCGAAATATATACTTCTAAAACCAGAAACACCTGAACCACCTGCAAAAGATCCAAAGTCGACTTTATCGCCCTTCAAATAACAGAAAAACGGAGGAAGGGAAACAAAAGAATTTTCACTGTAGAAAATGTCATATGTATTCTTCCTTGGCTTACGGTTCACTTTTTAATGCTATTATATATATTTATCTGATTACATTAAATACTGATAATGCCTTGTTTGTTTTCGTTATTGCTATCAATAACAATTCAGATAGTTGAGTTATTTTGTTATTTTTTGCTTATTATAATATCAATCAAATTAATCTTTATTGTTTACATTTTCTCGCAATTCCGCAAATGAACTGAATATCTTTTCCACTGTCTATCCAGCTATTGTGTGTGTTATCCTATCTATCAATGTCTTCAAACACGCACACAAATCATACACCTATTCACACGCACATTCCAGACAGATTTATTGCCTAGGACGAGCAACACAAACCGATCTCGGCGCCAGACTTTGTACGATTTAATCTTTGCTGCCAAAGATATGTATGTACACACACACACAAACACACACACACACACACATATATATATATATATAAACACACACACACACGCACGCACACGCACACACACACACACACACAAACAAACACGCACGGACAACGAAATGATGTTTATTTGCCCTCTTGCAACACGGCCGTGCTCCCATCAAGGCTGCGTCCACATCAATCACTCGTGCAAACACGTGCAGCCACACGCTTACATGACCAGACAAACAAAAGCGCGCCGAAAATAATCCCAATTGCATATCGAGTCATAAATTCATTAAGGGAAGATAGTGTTAGGAACAGTGTATTTTTGGACCCTCGTCACGTGATATTTGTGGGCTATTTGAGTTAATTAATGATGGTGATGATGACTACGAGATTAAATATGGTAACAGTGAATAGAATTACAAAAAGAGTGGCGATGATAATGATAGTGGTAGCATGATCACTACTACTACTACTACTACTATTACTACTACTACTACTACTAAAGTAACTTTTATCGGTAACACTGATGATGGTGATTATGATAACAAGTTTATGATAATGACAATATTAATCGTAAATAAGTTACCACAACAGAGAAAGAGTTCAGCCGATGGCATCAAGCGCTCAGAAGGGAATTTCATTGCATGTGCTAGCAATTCTACTAATCTAAGATGACAGTTTTGCAGGGTACGTTTGAAAGGGAGGGTAGACGAGGGCGGAAAAAAGGGAGAGGTTAATGAGGGAGTGATTAGCTGATTGAACGACACGGATTAATGTTCTGTGTAAATAGAAGGTTAATCGGACTTGGCCTGCATGCATGTCCTATAAAAACGCAAAGGTTTTAATCCGAAGAGACCGCGGGATTTTTTTTTTCTAAGTTGAATTTCAGAATTGTTTGTCACCGTCAAAAAAGTAATGAAATATATATCAAGATATTTTTCGATTTCAAATCACATAACAATACACATGGTAAGTAATTTCATCGCAAACAGAATGCTCACAGGTTGACGAACACACGATAAAAGAAGATAGATAGATACAGAGAGAGAGAGAGAGAGAGAGAGAGAGAGAGAGAGAGAGAGAGAGAGAGAGAGAGAGAGAGAGAGAGAGAGAGAGAGAGAGAGAGAGTGAGAGAGAGAGAGGAAAAAAGTAAACAAAAGTTCACAGAAAGACGTACCTAAAATCATAAACAAATAAAAAACTTACTTGAGAATACATACGTAGAATCGTCCCCTATAATCATTTCGTCCAATTGTCAAGCAGTGTATCCAGTCCTCTAGGAATTAAAGGAAACCCTAAATTTGCAGTCTGTTCATTCGCTTATCAAAAGGCAAGTCAGCAATTTTGAATGGTAGTCACCGTGTGTAATTTCCGTTTTCTGTGTTGCTTATTTCCCGCTTGACTTCTGGATAACGAACCTTGTATTTACCTCATCAGTGTGAAAATTCTAATCGCGAATAATAAACAAACAAACAAAAAAATATCGATAAAAAAGAAAAAACAAACATCTAAAATAATAGATTCCAATAAAAAAAGACAACTACATTTTTCCAAAACAAATAATCAAATAAATAAGACAACATAGACAAAAACTA
>BOPN01000954.1:310000-312500 GCA_017312705.2 Penaeus japonicus
TGACTCTCCCATCCTTTCTCGTATCACAGACACATGCGCATCATGAGTCCTGACAGAGTCCCCGCATCAAAATGCAAATCGGTTCCCTGGAGAGGTTTAATCGGCGAAGAAAAAAGACCCGCTGGCGACGGCGGCGGCGACGGCAGGGTTACGTAATTACAGAGGAACTCACCCCGCCGCGCGATCGCCGAGGCTTCGAGGGCTGTCTGTCTCGAAGCTCCAAACACGCGGTTCACCGGGGACGCCTATCATGAACCCTTGGGGAGGAACAAAGGAAGACATACGTCATGATGGGAGGCTCGGTGTCTGGATTGGGTTGCAGGGGAGGAGGGAGGGGGACGGGGAGGGGGATAGGGAGGAGGGAGGGGCAGGGAGGGGGATGGGCAGGGGAAAGGAAGGGGAAGAGGAAGGAGTTAGGGCAGGGGAAGGGAAGGGGAAGAGGAAGGAGGAAGGGCATGGGAAGGGAAGGGGAAGAGGAAGGAGTAAGGGCAGGGGGAATGGTGTTTTATTTATTTATTTATTTATTTATTTGATTTTTTTCTTCAGAGGAAGGAGGTATAAGGATGTAAGGAAAGTGTGAATAAATATTATTGAACAATAATGGTTGGGGAGATAAATGATAAATGATAAATGTTAAACCGTCTTAAAGAATCTTTTTTATTGAGATTATGCGTGGTAATAAACAACTATAATTCCACTACAAATAAACACTACAAAACTATAAAAGTAGAAACCTGATGATACGAAATATTATCAACTCATCATTTCGAAAAGCCCACCATTGTATCTCGGATACTTGCATTGCAATTTCCAAATATGTTCAGCCGTAACTCAGAGATAAAGTAAAGAAGGAGAGAGGCAGAAAAAAATGAGACGGCAAATATTAGGCAATATTTTAAAGCGAGAGAAAGGAGT
Source organism: Penaeus japonicus (assembly GCA_017312705.2). Classification (NCBI taxonomy): domain Eukaryota; kingdom Metazoa; phylum Arthropoda; class Malacostraca; order Decapoda; family Penaeidae; genus Penaeus; species Penaeus japonicus. The sequence goes on from BOPN01000954.1 coordinate 310,916, forward strand.
AACCCCCCCCCCCCTCCCGCCCCACTAGAGGCAAGCGTGTCTCTCCTTCGACCAAGAATGTTGGACAGATCCCGTGTCATCTGTTTTTTTTCCTCTCGAATTTCCGACGGCTTTTGTACTGGTAAATCAGAATTACACGATTCAATTAGCCTCTTCACAAACTTCGCGGGCAAATTACACTTCGTGGTCATTACTTTAGCGGGAGGGAAGAAAAGGAAATTTGACAGGACTTAATTCTGCAAAATTCCGCCGTTCGGGTTTAAAACCTCGCCGAACAAAAATGGCCGCCATAATAAAGTAACGTTTTTGTCTACTAAAGAAGCGGTGTTTTTGAGACACGCGACAACCCAGCAGGTAATGACCGACTGTCTATGAAGATAAGTATCAATGATAGTAATTTCACCATACAAGGCGTAGAAGATGCAGAGATCCATGTTATTGTATGGGTATTGTATAGTGTGTAAGCAAAGGGGGTGGGGGGAAATTATTGATGTTTCTCCCATTGTTATGTGTTGTTATGGTTGTTTGTGAGTGTTCTAAAGTTCAGATGGTATTTTGATTTTGCGAAGTGGGTGGTCACAGTTGCAGGGTGTTGGAATTATAGTTTTTATATTTCTTTCACGGTATATTGTTGCCATTAAATGTTTACATTTTTGTTTCGGTGTTTTTTTTTCTCTTTATTATTATTGTTATTATGATTGCCGTTATCCTTAACGTTATCACTGATATGATGTTTATTTTTGTTAATATAAGTCATACCTCTAACAATGTAATAATAAAGCTGATACTAGTGATGGTGAAGATGGTGATAACAGTAATAATTATAGTAAAACTAATGATATCTGTGAAAAAAGATAAGAAATAAGAACAACAATAATGAAAGTAACAAATTATTTTCACTATCAGTATTAGTATTATTACAAATATCATTATCAACATAACTACAACTACTTTTTGTTTGTTTTTGCAACAATGATATTACAAAAGTGATTTTCATTGGTGTAATGAGAAACAAAACGATATTATAGACGAGGGTAACGACATTCTCTCTTCGAAAATTAAAATTTATGAAAGTTGGTGCTGTAATAACAATTTCAAGATAATTCATAACGATAATAGTAAAATGTGCAATGACATTTATGATAGTTGGTACTGTAATAACAATATCAATAAATTCGTAACAATAACGGTAAAAAGTGCGAGCCAATAAAACTCTGTCGAAAATGGTATACATACCATAATACTCATCACAAATTTTAAAGTAATATTTGTCAAAGATAAATTAGTACGTGTGCTTATTCGTACATGTATACTCCCCGTATCTATATCCGATACGGATATGCAAATTTTACCATAAATTCCACAGATTATCGATGGAAAATCAATTATAACTCTGGAACATATATGGAATAATCGATCTGATGTTTAATTTCACCGCAAATCGCAGTGATAGTAATGGATCACGTGACTGAAGGAAAGTGACATTGTTATTTCGTGTTTATGCGATCTTTGAAGAACAAGTGTTACAAAGATTGAGAGACACTTGCAATATGACATATCAGATAATGTGAGAAATGTTGAATAG
>BOPN01000954.1:327500-330000 GCA_017312705.2 Penaeus japonicus
CCTGTGCATTCGACACACCGCGAACTCGAAGCCTTGGCGTAGTGGGGGATGAAAAGGAGAAGGAGAGAGAGAGGGAGAAGGAGGGAGAGGGAGAGGGAGGGAGAGGGAGGGAGAGGGAGGGGGGGAAGAGGAGGGAAAGAGAGAGAGAGAGAGGGAGGGAGGGAGAGAGAAAGGGAGAGGGAGGGAGAGGGAGAGGGAGAGAGAGAGGGAGGGAGGGAGGGAGAGGGGAGAGAGAGAGAGAGAGAGAGAGAGAGAGAGAGAGAGAGAGAGAGAGAGAAAGAAAGAGAGAGAAAGAAAGAAAGAAAGAGAGAGAGAGATAGAAAGGGGGGTAGGCGTGGGTGAAGGGGGCGGGGCGTAGGTGGGGCGAGGTATGGTGGCAAAGCATCTTACATAAAGGGAGAGAGACTCGGTGCATGTCAAATCTCACTGACTTGAACTAAACTGTGCATGACATGCATCATGACAAGAACAACAAAATATGAAAAACAAAGGGTATCGCCTCCCACTACCCCCTTACTACCTCCCTTCTCCTCCCCTCTCTCGGCTCTTCCTTCCTCTTCCCTTCCTTTTTCACACTTCTTTCCCTCCACACTTCGTTGAATGCAGTATGGGAAAAACAAAGCAAGACAACGACAGCAATAAAATCAGCAGTTACAACAATAGTAACTGAAACTACAACAACATAACAGAAACTACAACAACATAACAGAAACTACAAGAACAACAGAAACTACAACAACAACAGAAATTACAACAACAGCAACAGAAACAACTGTATCAAATTCCCCAACAACTGAAACAACAACAACAAAGATATAAAAAGAAAAATCAGAAAAATAACGATAAATAAACCACTCAGAATATGTATAAAAAACAGTAATTAAGAAGATGGACGAGGATGAGTGGATACAAAAATAAGATAAAAGAAAGAATATGAAGTGACGATACCAAAAGAGGATTATAATTCCTCATATACTTAACGATTAATTATATATTTAACGATTTAAAGCATCGCCGTAACGGACATTTTGCTTTTAAATGCTCTTCGCCTACGACCGTGAGTGGGCGGGCGGGCGTGTGTGAATCACAATATACCTGTTTCTCAAGTTATCTCTGCCTCAGAAAAGAAGGAAAACACGCAGTAGGTGTTCAGTTATTTCCCTTTTTATTAAATGATTATATGCGCTCACTCACACACACATTCAGACGAACAGTGATATACACATAAACTGGCTTAGATACACTTTTAAAAAAATACACAACCCACGCACATACACACACACACACAGAAGCGCTTACATATACACAACACATTCAAACACCCATCCCCCCCCCCCACACACACACATACACACACACACACAAACACACACAGAAAAGCACTTACATATACACAGCACACACAAACGCCCACACTTACACAGACACACACACACACACACACATTGGCTTAACAGTGCACGACAAACCACATCATAAAGATATTGTCGATTCGTGTGGGTGTAGAATTCAAGAGAAACAGCTAATGCATGTGAGGACACTAGATTCTAGAAAATTCTTTGAAGGTAGACATTTCTAACAACCCGTTTTGGCTCTCTTGCATTGTCATTGTCATTTGAGGAATAGTTTCCATTGTTTTTCATTATTTTATTTCTTCCTCGGGGAAATATTTCTAAATATGCATTTTTCATATTGTATTTTTTCTGTCAAGAAAATAACTCTTTTTGAATATTTTTAGTCTTGTTGAGGTATAATTCTTTTTTGCGTTATTTCTTAAGAAGACGAAGCTTCTGGCCACAAATCAAACCCTGACAGTTCACTAATTATAAAGAGGCTTTAAAAATATCAGACAAAAATCATAACTACAGCTAGAAAGCCATTTTAGTTTAACACATATCATGAATTTAGCTCATCTTCGAAATAAATTATTCCAAACAACAACAACAATAAAAAAGAAAATAAGTTTCTCTTCTAGATTATTGTTCTTTTAAATCAATTAATTCGTAGCAAGTAACCGCTACATGTAGGGAATAAAATATCGTAGGCAATGCCTTCAGTGAAGTTAATGGCAGACACTACTATACGTGATAATGGGCATGAGAGAGAGAGAGAGAGAGAGAGAGAGAGTGAGATCTGAAGAGATACACACACACACACATACAGAGAGAGAGAGAAAGAGAAGTATATATGTGTATACACTCATACACACACACACACAGAGGGAAAGAGAGATAAAGAGAGAGAGAGAGAGAGAGAGAGAGAGAGAGAAAGAGAGAGAGAGAGAGGAAAGAAAGAGAAAGAGAGAGAGAGAATAGAGAAAGAGAGAGAGAGAGAGAGAGAGAGAGAGAGAGAGAGAGAGAGAGAGAGAGAGAGAGAGAGAGAGAGAGAGAGAGAGAGAGAGAGAGAGAGAGAGAGAGAGAGAGAGAGAGAGAGAGAGAGAGAGAGAGAGAGAGAGAGAGAGAGAGAGAGAGAGAGAGAGAGAGAGAGAGAGAGAGAGAGA
>BOPN01000954.1:335000-337500 GCA_017312705.2 Penaeus japonicus
TTTATTATTTTTAATATATAAAGAAGTATGAACTGCGAGAAAGTGAGAGAGACTCTGAACTGCTCTTTTTGATCCATAGAGACTCCTCAAACACATTAAAAACGTATATATGTTATATGCATATATACATCAACTGTTATTCCCAGTCCATGATAATCGCAACCGAATCAAGTGGTGATGAATGCTTCCATTGTTGGACTTATCGCCCCGCTCTCGCCAAGTGATGTGCGTGTAACCGACCTACGGACGCGGAGGGGACATTATCCCTCATTTGCAAGCAGTCCTTCTCAGGTGTGGGGCGCCGCTCGCTCGTTTGTCATGCCAGGGTCCCTGTGCGGGCGCTGTTGCTGGCCATTCCGTGGCTCCTCCTTGCTTCTCTGTCTCTCACTTCCTTTTCCCTCTTCCTTCTCCGCTTTTCTTCCTTTTCCTTCTCCGCTTTTCCTTTCCTTTCCCTCTTCCTTCTCTCTGCCTCTTCTTTCCTTTTCCTTCCCCACCTCTCATTTTCCCTCTTCCTTCTTCGCCTCTCCTTTCCTTTCCCTCTTCCATCTCCGCCTCTCCTTTCCTTTGCCTCTTCTATCTACGTCTCTCCTTTCATTTTCCTCTTCCATCTCCGTCTCTCCTCCCTTTTTTCTCTTCCTTTCCCCCGTTCTTTTGAGTCTCCTGAGCCTCCTTTCATTTTCCCCTTCCTTCCTTCTCCTTTGTCCCTCCTCAATCCTTCTCCTCCTTCTTTATCAATTTTCCCTCCCTTCGACTTTCTTTCTTTTTTCTCATCTTTCTCTTTGTTTCCACTTCCTTCCTTTTTCCTCTCCCCTTCCTTCTTCTTTTCCTATTTTTTTCATTCCCCTATCCTTCCGCTCCCATTTCACCTATCGTATATTTCCTTCATATTCTTTCTCCTTTTTTCCTCTATTTTGTGCATATAATTTTTCCTGCATATTATATATTCTTCTCATCATTTTTTCTCACAGTTGATATATATTTAGCATTCTATCCTCCTCTCCCTCCCCTCCCCCTCCTCTTCCTTCATTTCTGCATCTTTTACGCATTTTTGCTTCTCTCAACAACCCACAACTCCTATAATGATCTCTGAGCTTATGCAACTACTCTGCAACACACTGTTTACAAATTTAGTATCACATTTGCTCCGGCATCTTGACTCCTTGTATGCAAATATATCAACACTTCATATTCAGTTTTCAAACACATTCACACTTAATTCACTTAATTGTTAATCTAGTGTCTCAGGACGACGCTTTCTGTATCACAAGAAAGAAAGAAAGAAAGAAAATACTAAATTGAATTCAATTATATTCTCTTGTTTTTATATATCTTGATACATCCTCAAGACCATTCAGTAATATCATATCATATATAATGTCACACTACTGACCAGTATATACTTATTCACACATTACGTATGTCATATAGTTTTCCCTGGTTATACTAAATATTATGTTTGATACTATTAGGTAGGTAAGTATTTGAGAATTCACTCTAGCCTAGGATAAAAATTATGATAACATAATTATGATAATAAAGATATTTGAAGAAGATCAAAGCATTTAACTTTCATAATTCGCATTGTCTTCATAATGACATGTATTCTCAACGCGAAAATATTCATGTTTTTTATAACATTTGTTCTTCCATTAATAAACTTGTATATGTGTCTTTTACAGCTGTCATAAATGTCCTTTTAATCGTAATTGAATTACCCTTTTTTCATCCGGTCAATTACAAGCACGCGAAACGTCAACAAATGAGAAACACGTAAAGGTTATTTTATTACGTGTAATCGTGATGACCGGAGCCCATTGGAAGCTCTGCGCGCACTCTTCCGTGTCGAGGTGTATCGGCTCGGGCTGTTTGAGGCGATTAAAGTTCTTTTTTTTTGTTCTTGTTCAACGCATTGTGTGTGGCTGTGCGTCTGTTTATATGTCTCTGTCTCTGTCTATATGGATCTGTCTTTTTATCTCTCTGTCTCTGTTTCTGTCTGTCTCTCTCTCTTCTCTCTTCTTGCCATCCTCTCTTTCTCTCTCTCTCTCTCTCATAAACTCGTCAAAGTCAAAGTCTCTCTCTCTCTTTCTCTCTATCTATCTCTATCTCTATCTCTCTCTCTCTCTCTCTCTCTCTCTCTTCTTGCCTTCCTCACTCTCCACCTATCTATACCTCTCTCTCTCTTTCCCCGATATACATTTAAATTCACAACTCTTTCCCCTTTTCATACCTATAACAATACGCACATCATATTCAAAACTCCGAATCGAACTTCATAATAAAACCCTATTATTTCGAACTTAGATCTCTTCCCACCTAAGTTCAAACAAGTCCTTAAGTACACCGATAAAAAAAAGCAGGGAAAAGGTCACGGAATCTGACCTTTTCTTAGAATCCCGATGACAAAAGTTAACCCACTATGGCGCGAGAAACTTAAATAGCGGGACTGTGAGTCTGTAAACACACGTCATTCCACGCTCGTAAATCTTGAGGGATTCTTTTT
>BOPN01000954.1:352500-360000 GCA_017312705.2 Penaeus japonicus
ATTGTTATTCTCATCAATTTAATTCTCCTCGTTACATCCCACATTCTTTCTCTCAATCTCATTCCTATTCTTGTTGTTATTATCAGTGTTATTATTTTTACTGTCATTGCTATTGTCTCTGTAATTGAAATGATTGTTACTATGATTATTCATCATTATTATCATCATGGTAGTATTCTCACCTTAGGTAATGTCAAAGGTATTCTTTCTCACCTTAGGTAATGTCAAAGGTTTTCTTTCTCATCCACTTTTCTGTATCCACTTATACTTCCAATATTTAATCTCTACTAACAAATGCATCCAATCATCTGCTCATCCACTTCTGCTTCTAATATTTCGTCTTTAGAAATTTTATATTAATGCATTCATTCATCCACTCATCCACTTTCTTCACTACGTTGTTATCAGTCTCATTCAACTATATCCACTTCATCCACCACTTTGCTCCTCTTCCTCCTCCTCTTTACCCCTCCTCTCCCCCTTCCCCTCCCTCCCCCCCTCCCTCCCTCTCCCCTCCCTCCCTTCTGTCCCTCACCCTTCTCTCCTCTTTCCCCCCTCCTATCCCTTGCCCCTCCCTCCTCCACTCCTTCTCCCTCTTCCCTCCACCCCCTCCTATCCCTCATACCTCCCTCCCTCCTATCCCTCACCCCTCCCTCCCTCCTATCCCTCCCCCTCCCTCCCTCCTGTCCCTCACCCATCCCTCCCTCCTGTCCCTCACCCCTCCATCTTTCCCCCCCTCCTATCCCTCTCCCCTCCCTTCTCCCCCTCCCTCTTTCTCCCCCTCCTATCCCTCACCCCCCCCTCCCTCCACCCTCCCACCTCCTCCTCCCCCCGTCCCTGCCCCCGCCCTCCTATCCGACTTGACCCGACCCGCAGCCGAGTCTCCGAGGCGAGATAAGGCGCCTTTCCTTCCTGGTTCTCCGCCGTCGACGTCACGGCCGGTCAAGCCTCCCTCCGAGGGCTGCCGCTTCGGGGTCGCTGCCTCCTCTTGGATCTAGATGGAGAGAGAGGATAGGAAAAAGAAAGAAAGAAAGAAAAGAAAAAAAACATAGACAAAATTGATATCATTATCATTGTTATTATTATCAATACTATTATTATTATTATTATTTTTAATACAATCATTAACACAATTATCGTTATCATTATTATCATTATCGTTATTGATATTATGATTGTCATCATCATTTTATTATCATGATTATGATTATTACCATTATTATTATTATTATTATGATATGATTGTCATCATTTTTATTATCATAATCAATACAATTGTCATTATTATTAATGCTATCATTATTATCATTCATGTTATCATTATAATGATTAATATTATCATTAACATTATTAACATCATCATTATCATGATTACTATCATTGTTATTGTTATCATCATTAACATAATTATTGTTATCACTATCATCATTATTCGAAGGACTCTTTTATCATTATCACAGTTTTCATTATCAATATTTTTCATCATCATTATTAATGGCAGTATTAGTAGCTGGAGTAGTAGGAGCCGTATTACTGATAGTAGAAATAACTGTAGTAGTAATAGTAGTAGTACAAGTAATAAAAGTAGCAACAGCAGTAGTAGTAATAGTAATAATAATAATAGTGGTATCACCATCTTCGTTATCACCATAATAGGTATATGAAAAAATAATAATTTTCATGAAATCAATATCAGTTACGAAAAAAAAAGAGAAAAGAAAAAAGAAAAGTCATCAGTTTTTCCCCCTTACTCCACATCTCCCGCAAAAAAAAAAAAAAAAAAAAATTGTCTACCAACCCTAGCCACGAGTCTACAAGGAGAAAGTGTGGGCCCGGAGAGACGAAGGAAGGTCTCCTGAGCCTTCGTTCCTTCAGGAGCGGATTCTTGCTGTGCTTTGCTTTTGGTTTGTGTGCGTTGTCCTTGCATGTTTTTTTTTTTTTTTACTGTTGTTATTTTTGTTGTCATTAGAGGGATAGGAGGGGGGGGGGGAAGGAGGGAGGGGTGAGGGACAGGAGGGGGGAAGAGGAGGAGGGAGGGGGAGGAGGAAGAGGAGAAAGGAGGGGAGAGGGTCATTTGATTTTGTTATTATCGTTATTGTTTTGTTCATATTGTTCTTCTCATTGTTATTTTCTTTGTCATTGTTATTATTATCATTATCATTGTTATCGTTATCATTGTTATCACTGTTATGGTTATCATCATTATTATCATTACTATTATTATTATCATTAGCACTGTTAGTGTTGTCATTACTATCATCATTAATACTGTTATCATCATTCTCATTGTTATTATCTTATTATCGTTAATATCATTATTATCATCGTTATTATCATTATCATTATTATCGTTATTATCATTATCATTATTAATATTAGTATTAGTATAACTATTAATATCAGTATCAGTATCATTATTATTGTTACCATCGCTTTCACCATAGCCATCATCATCATCATTCTCATCGTCATTATTATCATCATCATCACATGCACTATATTTTGCAATGTCTTTTTCCTCTAAGCTAAGAAGGGTCCGACTCAGGTGATGCCGCGAGGGAGTCTCGTTGGAAAGATGAAAGGAAGCGGAGGGAATCGTGATGGAGGGAGGAAAAGGGATGGGGTGAGGGAGGGAGGGAAGGAAGGAGTGTGGGTTGGTGTTAGGTATGAAGAGAGGGAGGGAGGGAAGGAGCGAGGGAGGGAGGAAGGGAGGGAGGGAAGGAGAGAGGAAGGGAGGAGGGAAAGGAGGGAGGGAAGGAGCGAGGGAGGGAGGGACCGATAATTAGAGAGAGAGAAAGAGAGCGGGAGGGATAAGAGGGGGAGGAAGGGAGGGAGGGAGGGAGGGAAGGAGGGAGGGAAGGTGGGAGGGACGGACGAAGAGAGAGTGAGTGCATGAGGGAGGGAGGGATTTAGGGAGGTAGGAAGTGAGGGAGAGAGTGAATGAGTGAGTGAGGGAAGGAGAGAGTGAGGAAGGACGAAAAGGCAGCGGAGGGAGAGGAGTGCAAGAGAAGCAGAGTAGGTAAAGAGACAAAGGAAAACATAATGAATAAAAGGAAAAGAAGGATAGATAAAATAGAGATAAGCGAAGGAAGAATAAAGGTCCCTTTAGAGGACAGGAGAAGAAAAGCGAAGGATAGAAAGATAATTAAAAAGAAGGTGACGATGAAAAAGATGAAAGTAGGAGGAAGATGAAAGATGAAGAGAAGAAGAAGGGTAGGAGAATAAAAGTGAATATAAAGATGGAAAAAAAAGAAGACGAAGGATAAGTGAAGATGGAGACGAAGAAGATGGAGAGGAAGCTGGAGGAGGAACCCGTGTTGCTGAGAGGCGATGGAGGCGATGGAGGCGGCGGCGGCGGCGGGGCAAACATACTTCTCTCTGCCCACGCGGCGGCGACCGGTCTCTCCACCCACACGAGACTCGCACACACGCGCACATACATACAGGCGCACACACGCACGCGCACGCACTTACATACACACACACACACACATTCACACTTAAGCACAGAAACACGCACACAGACAGATAGGCAAACACACACACATATATACACGCTCGCACAAACACACACATGCACACAAACACACACGCGCGTACAAGCATACAAACACACACACACACACAAACACACACACACACACACACACACGACCTGCACGCTTCCCTGCCGCCCACACGCCCACACGACAAAGTGTCGCGTTGTAACTATTGTGAGGGCGATATCTTCCGTGTTGCTCCGCTGATCACGTTTTCTGGGACCAGCTTTTGTTTATTTATTCCTTTTTATCTATTCATTTATTGTCTTTTTTGGGGGGATAGAAAGAGAGAGAGATAAGAAGTCAGAGAGAGAGAGAGAGAGGGAGATAGATAGATAGATAGAGAGAGAGAGAGAGAGAGAAAGATAGAGGGAGAGGAAGAGAAGGAGGGAGAGAGAGGGTGAGAAAAACAATAGAAAAACAGAGAAAAATCATTAGAAAAAGGAAAGTTACACAATAACAATGACGCAAACGATAAAGAAAACATCATCTCAAACGTCTCAAACTCAAAAAAATAATAATAATAATAATAATAAAAAAAATCAAATGAAACAAGCAGATTGACTCTATCAATCTACAATGTTGATAAAAGATATTACTTTACATCAATGCATATTTTGTTTTAAAAAAAATGTTTTTATGGTCTTCGAAATATCGCTCCTTGACCGTTCTCTGTCCACGTCTTTCGTGCCATTTCTTCTTCAGATGTCTTCCTGAAGGCGTTCTTCCAGGTGAGCTTTCTCTCAAAGGCGTTCCTCCAGGAGAGTTTCTTCCTAAGGTGTTCCTCCAGGTAAGCTTCCTGCTAGAGGCGTTTCTCCAGGTAAGCTTCTAGCTAAAGGCATTCCTCCAGGAGAGCTTCCAGCTAAAGGCATTCCTCCAGGTAAGCTTCCAGCTAAAGGCATTCCTCCAGGAGAGCTTCCAGCTAAAGGCATTCCTCTAGGAGAGCTTCCAGCTAAAGGCATTCCTCCAGGAGAGCTTCCAGCTAAAGGCGTTCCTCCAGGAGAGCTTCCAGCTAAAGGCATTCCTCCAGGAGAGCTTCCAGCTAAAGGCGTTCCTCCAGGAGAGCTTCCAGCTAAAGGCGTTCCTCCAGGTAAGCTTCCAGCTAAAGGCATTCCTCCAGGAGAGCTTCCAGCTAAAGGCATTCCTCCAGGAGAGCTTCCAGCTAAAGGCATTCCTCCAGGAGAGCTTCCAGCTAAAGGCGTTCCTCCAGGAGAGCTTCCAGCTAAAGGCGTTCCTCCAGGTAAGCTTCCAGCTAAAGGCATTCCTCCAGCAGAGCTTCTTGCTAAATGTGTTCCTCTAGGTAAGCTTCCTGCTAGAGGCGTTCCTACAGGAGAGCTTCTTGCTAAATGTGTTCCTCTAGGTAAGCTTCCTGCTAGAGGCGTTCCTACAGGTAAGCTTCCAGCTAAAGGCATTCCTCTAGGTGAGCTTCTTGCTAAAGGCATTCCTCCAGAAGAGCTTCTTGCTAAAGGCGTTCCTCCAGGTGAGCTTCCTGATAAGTGCTATTCCGTCACCCTGAATACTATTTTCTTTTCCTGAATACTCCTCCCTCACACTGGATGCTTATTCTTCTCAATGAATAGTCTTCCCCCATACTAACTACTCAGTCATACTGGATATTCTTCCTTCATAGTGAATACTCTTCCCTCTCAGGAAATACTTGCCCCTTACCCTTATTCCTCCACCCTGTTCACCCTTCCCCCTCATTCCTTCACCCTGTTATCCCTTCGCCCTCCCTCCCACCCTCTCCCCGAACAAGGAAATCCCCAGAGGCTCAAAAGCTGCGATCTCTGCCGGATGACAGTAAACAACCACAAGGCCAGCAGCTCGCACCGGTTCCCAAGAACACCCCCCTCAGGCACAGGCATTGTTTTCCCTGCTTGGGTGTGCGTGTGTGCGTGTGTGTGTGTGTGTGTGTGTGTGTGTGTGTGTGTGCGTGTGTGTGTGTGTGTGTGTGTGTGCGTGTGTGTGTGTGTGTGTGTGTGTGTGTCTGTCTGTGTGTTCGTTTGAGGATTAGCGTTTATGTGTAGGGAGATCATGTGTGTGTGTGTGTGTGTGTGTGTGAGTGTGTGTGTGCTTATTTTAGGATTAGAGTATGCATGTGTAGGGAGACCGCGTGTATGTATGTATATGTGCATGTGAAATGCTTATGTATGTGTGTGTCTGTGCTTTAAACTAATGTACATGTCGATATAGATGTGTATGAATGATATATGTACATATGCATCCTACATCCATCTACGCCAGCATGTGCGTGCACTCAGATAACTTACCTCGGGCCAAATTTGCATTGAATTTCAGGGCGTTGATGTCACCTTCAGTCATGCTGAAAAATCCATTCGTCATTTCCGCTCAGCAATCTGTAAATACGAATAAACATTCTGCTCTTTTCAGTATCATTATGTTTATTCTTCCTCTATCTTTTTTTTTTTTTTGGAGAGCTTCCAGCTAAAGGCATTCCTCCAGGAGAGCTTCCAGCTAAAGGCGTTCCTCCAGGAGAGCTTCCAGCTAAAGGCATTCCTCCAGGAGAGCTTCCAGCTAAAGACGGTCCTCCAGGAGAGCTTCCAGTTAAAGGCATTCCTCCAGGAGAGCTTCCAGCTAAAGGCATTCCTCCAGGAGAGCTTCCAGCTAAAGGCATTCCTCCAGGAGAGCTTCCAGCTAAAGGCGTTCCTCCAGGAGAGCTTCCAGCTAAAGGCATTCCTCCAGGTAAGCTTCCAGCTAAAGGCATTCCTCCAGGAGAGCTTCCAGCTAAAGGCATTCCTCCAGGAGAGCTTCCAGCTAAAGGCATTCCTCCAGGAGAGCTTCCAGCTAAAGGCGTTCCTCCAGGAGAGCTTCCAGCTAAAGGCATTCCTCCAGGAGAGCTCCAGCCAAAGGTATGTTCCTCCAGGAGAGCTTCCAGCTAAAGGCGTTCCTCCAGGTAAGCTTCCAGCTAAAGGCATTCCTCCAGCAGAGCTTCTTGCTAAATGTGTTCCTCTAGGCAAGCTTCCTCAAGGCGTTCCTACAGGAGAGCTTCTTGCTAAATGTGTTCCTCTAGGTAAGCTTCCTGCTAGAGGCGTTCCTACAGGTAAGCTTCCAGCTAAAGGCATTCCTCTAGGTGAGCTTCTGTTAAAGGCATTCCTCCAGAAGAGCTTCTTGCTAAAGGCGTTCCTCCAGGTGAGCTTCCTGATAAGTGCTATTCCGTCACCCTGAATACTATTTTCTTTTCCTGAATACTCCTCCCTCACACTGGATGCTTATTCTTCTCAATGAATAGTCTTCCCCCATACTAACTACTCAGTCATACTGGATATTCTTCCTTCATAGTGAATACTCTTCCCTCTCAGGAAATACTTGCCCCTTACCCTTATTCCTCCACCCTGTTCACCCTTCCCCTCATTTACCCTGTTATCCCTTCGCCCTCCCTCCCACCCTCTCCCCGAACAAGGAAATCCCCAGAGGCTCAAAAGCTGCGATCTCTGCCGGATGACAGTAAACAACCACAAGGCCAGCAGCCTGCACCTGTTCCTGCCACCCCCTCAGGCACAGGCATTGTTTTCCCTGCTTGGGTGTGCGTGTGTGCGTGTGTGTGTGTGTGTGTGTGTGTGTGTGTGTGTGTGTGTGCGTGTGTGTGTGTGTGTGTGTGTGTGCGTGTGTGTGTGTGTGTGTGTGTGTGTGTGTCTGTCTGTGTGTCTGTTTGAGGATTAGCGTTTATGTGTAGGGAGATCATGTGTGTGTGTGTGTGTGTGTGTGTGAGTGTGTGTGTGCTTATTTTAGGATTAGAGTATGCATGTGTAGGGAGACCGCGTGTATGTATGTATATGTGCATGTGAAATGCTTATGTATGTGTGTGTCTGTGCTTTAAACTAATGTACATGTCGATATAGATGTGTATGAATGATATATGTACATATGCATCCTACATCCATCTACGCCAGCATGTGCGTGCACTCAGATAACTTACCTCGGGCCAAATTTGCATTGAATT
>BOPN01000955.1:0-15000 GCA_017312705.2 Penaeus japonicus
AAGCACAAACACACACACACACAAACATATATATATATATATATATATATATATATATATATATATATATATATATATATATATATATATATACACACATATGTGCATGTCTATTTTTATCTATACTACTTGCACCCTGTAGGTAGCAACAAGCCTTTATGGCCAAATAAATCAAATCAAGTCATTCGTTTGGTCATGCAATTGCAATATATATTCCAAATGGTTCATAGGTTTTCATGTTTTCAAAACCTCGGACCATTATTTTAGGATGTTACAAAATACAAATATAGGAAATAAAAATAAATCAACATCTACACATACAGAAGAATGGAATGATGTACTGTAATACACTTCAGTATTCCTTCAAACTGACTGCAGTGTAACAACACTTTCCTGGTCTTTCACAAATTCGTCAACAAATATCAGTGCCTCAAGAAAACGAACTATAAAGAGTAATCGGCAACAGCATCTGCATTGCAAATTGAGACAAAAGAGGGAATTTTGCGTCAGGTGTAATTCTTCCTGATCAGTTACCTGACTGGTTTTCTTGTAAGATTCAATAGCATCACACATTAAATTAAAATAGCAAATTTCATTTAACACGTATTATGTTAAGTGTTGTCGGGTATCCACGTCACCTGTGGGATTTTCCCGTAATGATATTTACCATTATAAGAGTACGAATAGTTCAAAAACGAAGTTGACTTTGTGTCATTTTCTGTTCTGTAACTTGAGTAGAATAAATAAGGTTCGTTATCGGTCCTTCCACACGATGAAGTGCACAGGCCTACGGAAAACGGCCCATCCATGCTGAGGAGTATGGCAGCTGCACGCACGATACCTACGTGCACGCATCGGGAGTAATGAACAAATTAACACATACGAGTAGTTTTTGCAAATCATACACGCGAAATCCTACCGAGAACTGACACCTTTCCAGACTGGCGATCAGACTGGAGCCAAAGTTTGTGCTGTGTGAAGCGGAATTTAAGTCCTTAGCAACTTACTGTTACGGATTTCCCTACCTGATTAAAAAAAACAAACTTGTAAGATGTTGATGCTTATATAATACATTTCGATAAGTATCCCCCTTACTCTTTGATAATAGAAAACGGTCTGATACAGTTATAGGCGAAACTATTATATTACTTTTAGTGTCCTAGTCTTAATCATTACAATAAAAGGTGCTGCCTATGCTTAAAGAGACATTGCCACGTGTGGTCAAAAGCATCCCTTGTTGATTGCTGTATTATATCTCATTATATAATCTGATTGGTTTCGCTGCTGGTGGTGACGCTCCGAACATAATGGGATAAAACAATGGTGCAAGTAGCAGATTGAGAACCGAGGTACCTAGGATTAAAGTATTGACATGAGTTTCACATTGCACCTATCTATATGCTAGCTGAAGCGTTACACTGATCATATAAAGATTTTTTAAACGAAATATGTTCAATTATGTGTAAAACGGAGTACAACGCAAAACCACACCTCATACGGCTGTTACCTGATTACTTTAACCAGTGGAAACTACTTAAGCTATACTTTACTGCTATACATTATTAATTGGTGAATTGACAACTCACCCGAGCTTGTAAATTTACAAGTACATATAGTATTAGAGTACAGCTTTTACCCTATCTAACTTCTATCTAGAGAGTGTAATCTATTTATAAGCAGTCCACATGTAAGGGAGGTGAAAAGCATTGTAAAGTGTGAATAAGTTACATGTATATATGGAATTCTCAGCCCCAGGACTGTTTCCCAGGAGCACAGGTGAACAGACTGAATGAGCCAGGAGAGGGTGCACCTGGGCAACATAGGAATATCACAAGTGTTGTTCTTGAGGAGTGATTCATAAAAAAAAGAAAATGCGCAGGAATAATGACTTTCACTCTTAAGACAACTCCAGGATGATATTCTATATCAATTCTTATCTACTGATCCTCATGAAACTGTATTATACTGCTTTGGGAAGAGCATCACCCAAGTGGGAAACAACTAGAGAATGTGAGAGGACGTGTAAGAACACATGCAAACTGCAGTGAATCAGGTAGTGCAATGGGACAAGTTCTCACTGACCAATTCTTACTTTGCAATTTCACAGAGGATAATTCATTCCATCCTTCCACTACCTCTTCTTAGGAGTAAACCCACTGTGTTTTGTCCAAGGGATGAAGGTTTTGGGTCTAATATTCTACGTAATGGTTATGTGGGTGTCACGCTAAACATTCGAAAAACACAAAAGCGTTCAGTATTTTTTTTTTTTAGGGGGGGGGGGGACTGGAGGACCTCACAACCCTTACGCAAATTTACCGAATATCTAACTGCACCAAACTGACTATGAATGTAAGGCATATTCATTAACTAAAAACATGGTTGATAAAATATATGACTCTTATTATTGATTATAGATGTTCATCTGTACCGCCTCTATATTCTGAGAGTGGAGACTCTAATTTGACTTTGTCTACATGAATTTCCTACATGAGACTATAAATCATTCCCCAGTTTATCTTCAGGATTTTAGGTGTTAGAACCCCAAAGTACCTGGCCAGGTCTAATCGAGCCGGATTAGACCAGCACTAGAAGGAGGACTATTCTCAGTTAGTTCGAAAACCATAAGCGCTATAAATTCTGAAGCAATGACCAGCAGGGACTACGTAGTTGGTAGCCTTTTTCCTGAAGCCTCGACCTTCACTGCCATCCTCATAGCAGTTAAGGTGACATCCTGTAGCGAGGGAGGCTCACGTAGACTTCGTAGCTTGTAGTGATGTCAGCACGTGAAAAGACATCTCTGAAATGGGCGGTAGCGTTATGCAGGATGTCAAAATCCATCATGGTCGTCCACGTACTGGAAATATATACAAAATTATTAATGGCTAATATATCTGTCTTCTCCACAGGTGGTGAAAAATATCCTATAGATCTATGACCCAAAGGAAACTAATATGTGGATAATAACCTTTTTAATGTTTGAATTCTAAGTACATGTTTCCAAATATTTTAGTCTTCAATCAAACAGAATGATTTGAGCTTATTGCACCGTGTGAATATTATCATTATCGCTGATGGTCTTAGCTGTTGGTTAGGCATATACATTTTTTTTTTTTACTTAAATAGAGTATCTAACATTATTATGAGTATTAGTGTTATTGTGATTATTATGTTTTTATTATTGGTGTTATAGCCCTTGTAATCATCATTGTTGTTGTTATGATTATGCTTTTACTTATTCTTAATGTTGCAGATGCTAATCGTTATCATTATCTATACCACTATCACTATCACCATCACCATCGTCATCATCATTGTCGTCAGTATTATTATCATCATCATCGTCATTATCATCATCATCATCATCGTCATTATCATTATTATCATCGTCATCATCATCATTATCATCACATCATCATTATCCTTATCACCATCTTCATCTTCATTATCATTATGTCCATCACCATCATTATAATTATCATTATCATCCTCATCATCGTTATCATTATAATTACCATTATCATCATCATCACCATCATTATCATTATCATTATCACCATCCTCATCCTCATCATTACTTTCATCATTATCATTATCGTTATCATTACCATCATCATCATCACCATCATCATTATAATCACCATCATCATCATTATCATCAATACCATCATCATTATAATCACCATCATCATCATTATCATCATCACCACCATTATCATCATCATCACCATCATCATTATAATCACCATCATAATCATCACCATCCTTGTCATTATCATCCTCCTCATCATCATCACCATCCTCAACCTTATCATTATCAGCATTATCATCATGATCAACACCACCATCATCATCATCACCATCATCCTCATCATCATTATCATCATAATGATAATGGTAAATAAATAGGAGAAAATACTAGTAGCAGTGGTAGTAGTACTATTACTAACAGTGATAATGATAATAATGATAATGATGATAATCGTGATAATGATAATGATTATATGATAATCATGATAATGATAATAATAATATGACAATTATAATGATCGTGATAGGGATGAAAGTGATTATGATAGTGAAGGTGATAATAATAATGATATCAACTATAATGATAATAATGATAATGATGATAAGGATAATAATGATAATGGTAATAATAACCATATTGACAATGATTGCAGTGATGATCATGGTGATGGCAATGATAATGATAATGATAACAATAATGATAATGATACCAATAACGATAATGATAATAACGATAATGATAATAACGATAATGATAATAATGATGATAATAATAATAATAATGATAACAATAATGACAGTGATAACAATAATGACAATGATAACATTAATGATAAAGGTGATAATGATAATAATGATAATGAAATGATAATGATAACAATAATAATGATAATAACAATTATCATAATATTCATGATAAAGATAATGATAACAGTAATGATAACAATAACAACAGTAATATAAACAATTGTGGTGATAGCTATAATACCAATGACAATGGAAATGATATGTTAGTGACACTGGCAGTGATAGTGACAATGTCACTGGCAGTGCCAATGGCAATGATTTTGACAGTGACAGTAACAGAGATAGTGACAGTGGTAGTGATAATGGAAATGATATTGACGGTGACAGTTACAATGACAGTGACAATGATAACAGTGATGATGACAATTGCAGTGACAGTAGCAAAGAAAATGACAATTACAATGACTGTGGCAATGGGAGTGACAATGCCTGTGGTAATATCAATGTTCTTTATCATTATCATTAATAACATCATAATGATTATTATTGTAATTATCATTCCCCTTATCACTATCAAACATCATTATGATGATGATCATTATTTCTGTAATTATCATTACCATTATCATTATCATCATAATCATCATTAACATATTACTATTGTCATTATTGTTGATGGTGATATTATCATTATCATTATCAATTGCATATATCATCATTGTCATAAGCACTATCATTAGCATTTCTAAGAGTTTTAGTACCAATAGTATCATTATAATTATTATTATTATGTTTTTTATCATCATGATGATTGTTATGTAATTTTGTATCACGTAATTGTAATTTACATTGTCATCATTATCATTAACATCATCATCACTTTAATCATCATAATGATTGTTATTATCATTTATGTCATTGCTATGATTATTTATACCATTGTTATTAATTTTATCATTATTGCTGATGTTATCATCATTATCATTTTATCATTGCTGTCATCATCAATATGATCATTATCTTTACGCGTAGTAGGAGAGTAGTAATTGTGGCTTTATCATTATTCTTATCATTGCTGGGTATTATTATCATTATCATCATCATCATTACTACCATTATTGTTATCATTGTCATTATCATGATTATTATCATTATCATTAACCTTATCATTATCTATCATTATGATTGTTACTACTATCATTATTATAATCATCATTATCATTATTACTATTATTACTAACATCAATACCATCATTATTGTTATCCTTAGCATTTTATTATCATGATTATTTCTATTATCACTACCATTGTTATCAATGTCAGTATCATCATCATCATCATCATTACTATTATCATTATAATCATCATCATCATAATTTTAATTTCAACAGCAATATGATCGTCCCATTCCATTATTGTTATGATCATGATTATCAATAGCATTAATAAGTGTCTTAGATAGTCATCGCCATGAAGCTATTAAATGAGTATTGAAAATGCTATTAATAGTAATATCAGGATCTGAAATATATTGATGGCATTCTTATATACCATTAAATATCAATGGTTATGGTGAAATTTCAATTATTTTCTAAGGTTACCAAAATTTCAATCACCTTCAGGGAGCAGCATAAAGGTAAAACAATCACAAATAATACATTTGTCATATTTATTTCCAAAACTAACAAATCGTGTTTTCTCTTATATCTACAGTAAGAATATTTTCATAAAAGGTCTTTAATATATCATAAATTTTAAATCTCATTTTAGCACCATGTGATCGCCTGTGTGACTAGCGAGACCTCTTTATATATTTTGAGGCTTATACAAGATAATAGAATTATCATACACTCTAACCCACGAGAAAAAAAAATATATCGTCTATTTATGACACATCGACTGCGACTATATCATACTTGTACTGACCTATATGTATATATCTATATATGCCTAATCATATGTGTATATTTATTTATTCATAACTGACACGCACATACTCTTCTTTTTTTCTGAGGAAGCAAAATTTGGAATCACAGTACCACGGGTTCTTGTCCCTTGTATGCAGTTTGACCTGGAGTGCTTGTGAGACATGTTATACTAGTGTATGTTATGTTTCTAGGTGTGGCATCCACTTATACACATCATATTATGACACTAGTATGAATGTAGCACTAATATATCTCGTGGCAGATGGTTATCATCAGTGTGATTGTGTCACAACATTGTAAAGGATTCCTGTGTCAAACGGCTCACCATTTACATCATTGGACAGCACAGAAAAGGAGCTAAATTTTGGAGAGAGAGAGAGAGAGAGAGAGAGAGAGAGAGAGAGAGAGAGAGAGAGAGAGAGAGAGAGAGAGAGAGAGAGAGAGAGAGAGAGAGAGAGAGAGAGAGAGAGAGAGAGAAAGAGAAAGAGAAAGAGAAAGAGAAAGAGAAAGAGAAAGAGAAAGAGAAAGAGAAGGAGAAAGAGGAGAAATAAAGAGATGGAAAGGGGGAGAAAGAACAAGAGAGACAGAGAAAGAGACAGACAAACAAACAGAGAAAGAATGTGTGTGTGGATGGGGGTCTTTTGAAGCTATTTCAAAGATTACGGAAATGGTGCACATCTATCCGACGAATGACAGTAAAGTACGAGGTTTAGCATCTCAGTCATGACAGTCGCAGTCGGGGGGGGCAACCTGACGACCAAACGCCCTCCAAGCGGCCGAGACCACGTCCCTGATCATCTTGAAGACCCGTTGTTGTTGCTCTAACTATGACGCCAAGGCACGGAGGGATGACAGGATGGGAAGCGCATTTTGAGCAGAGCTTGACATTTTCCCTGCAAGGTTTGGGCGATGGACTTCTAATTGGTCAAGAAGAGTTATTTTCCAGGGGAGGGGTTTCAATAGGTAGTAGGTGAGTTTCTCTATAGCTTTTAGCTTTTAAACATAATGTAACTTGGATTTTCAGGGTTGGAGACAGAAGATAATAAGGCGTGGGAATGAAAAGGAAGGATGAAGGAGACATGTTTAAGCGTGAACCTAAAGTTGGTGTTGACTACGGCGATGCACTTAGGCTAGTTGTACTACAGTGGCTACTTAAAAATTACAGATATTTCCTCTCGTTCTCAATGTCTGTGAGCACATTGGCTTTAAGTATATACCTAAAATATATAACAATTCACAAGGAACCTTCATTTCTCAGATTGGCCGGACTAAGGCATGTTGCACTCTGTTACCCATACATGTGAGTTGGTCGGAAATTTGTACAAGAAATCAATTCCAACAGGAAGAATATAAGGCTTAAATAAAATAAAATCGAAGACAGAGAGTGAGACACTTCCTAAATAGTCTTTGTTTTTCTTTCTTGTTTTTGCTTTCACAACCATGTTCAACCAACTCTCAACGAACGAGAGGATTGAACATTAGGTAGTCATTATGTATGTCATTAGACAGGGACCATTCTCACCGCTAAAAAATGGTCTTTACAATGGCGTCACTTGCTGTTTATTTGGTACAGATAATATCCAAAAGACCAAACTTTTCCGGTAAACTGCCCGTGACTAAAAGTTCACCTTCACAGTGATAACAGTTCTGCACTATTTTTTCAAGGACTTTTTTAGGATGGAGGGAGGGAGAGAGGTGAGGAATCACGCTGTGATGACGGCGACAGGTTGTACGAGGGCCTCGGCGCCGTCGACTTCCATGGGAGTCGCTGAGGACTTTATGGTTACGGCACATGATATTTTTTCTCTTTCCTTCTCTCCCAGATCCTCTTCATCCTCGTCCTCGTCCTCCTCCTCTACGTCAATGTACTCATCCTCCTCGTCGTCCTCCTCAGGACCGACCATGTCGCTGCGGCTCTCAAGGGACCCGTTGAGGTCGCACGGGTCCTTCTCCTCGGACGGAGTCGCCGTCGCCTCCTCCCGTGGCCGCGACGTGTACCTCTTGGGGCTGCCGTCGAGGATGGTCGGGCCGTCGGAGTCGTGCTTCTTCATGTGGCGGTCCAGGTTGGTCTGCTGGCCGAAGGCGCGGTCGCACAGGCGGCACTTGTACGGCTTCTCCTTGTTGTGGATGTTGCGGACGTGGCGCTGCAGGTTGGACGAGATGCTGAACGAGCGCTCGCAGAACTTGCACTTGTACGGCTGCTCGCCCGTGTGCGTCCGCAGGTGCCGCGTCAGGTTGGCCGACCGCGGGAACACCTTGCCGCAGAACTTGCACGCGTAGCGCTCGCGCGGCTTCACTGTTGACATCCCTGGCAGGACTGAGGACGGCCCATGCGGTTCTGTGTGCGGAGTGACGCCCTTCTGGATGCGGTCACCAACGACCTGGTAGAGGGCAGGATGACCCTGCGGTCCAGGCGGAGGCCCTCTGTACCCTGGCACCATCTGCGGGGAGCCGGCAGGTGGGCCCAAGTGGTAAGCATTGTGAGGAAGACCCATCATGGGGTAAGGCGGTCTGACAGACGAGGCTGGAGGTAGAGGTCGACATTCAGTGTACACTGGGACAGGCTGATGTACATTCTGATGTACACTCTGGTGCACACTGTGGTGCACGGTGTGATGCACGGTCTGGTGAACGGGCTGAGGATACACCACCGACGGAGTGCGCGCGCTGACTGGGCTGGTTAGGTGGACCATGGGGAGGCTGCCGGTCTTGTGCTCGCTCTCCACGGGGGCGGCCGGGGCCTCGTGCGGGTGCGGCGACCGGAACCCGTGCCCCGCGGTCACGTACTTCGGTGACACGGGTCGTCGAGGGGGGGTCGGGGGCGTTCGACGCACGACGATGTTCATATTCTCGTCCTCCTCTTGGTGTCTCTTCTTCACTCGGAGGTCGAGCGGCTGCTCCGACTCCGAGAGGTCGAGAGGCCTGGAGGCGGGGGACATGCGGGGCTCCCGGTTGTGCGTGGAGAGGTCGAAGGGCATGTCCGAGCCGGGGAGAGGGGCGTCGGAGGGCCATTGCACTGGGTGGCTCTCGGGGAGCTCGGGCGCTGGGTACGAGCCTCGCGCCTCGGGGCAGACGGACGCCTGCTTGGGCGAGCTGAGGGCGCCGTGGATGCCCACGGGGCGAAATGCGGGCGGCATGACTCTCGCTGGCGGTTGCACAGCCTCGTAATGGACAGGGGAAGGGCGTGGCGAGCGCGACCTGGGCAGCCCTGGAGGTGACGGCTGAGTGAGTGCCGCTGCCAGGTGGTTGCCAGGTGGCACTCCGAGGTACCGCGGGCTGGGGAGCGAGGGTCGACTGCCATACCCAGAGGGCATGTGCGACGCGTGTACCACTGCCATGTGGTACTGGGCGTACCCCGGAGCGGGTGTGAAGGGTCTGGGGGCGGCGGGCGTGGGGCGGGAGGGCGAAGCAGCAGGCATGGCGCAGGTTGGGGCGGCCCGAGGCACCAACATCAGGCGACGCCCCGGAGGCAGTCGGCGGCCTGGAGAGAGAGAGGGGGACCGTTAGTCATCTCGGGTCTACGGCCAACAGGCGGGAGAAATATTGGCGAAATGCGAGCGAAATACGAGCATCTTATATGAGAGTAAATAATTGACTGATTACTCTGAATACCGGAAATGGTTTCTTGCATTCAAAAATATTTTCTCATTCACACTGATACGCTCACACACACACACACACACACACACACACACACACACACACACACACACACACACAGAGACACACACACTCACACACACACAATCTCAAACACACGCACATATATATGATAAAAGGTGACCTACATTATTACAGTAAAACCAATGACATTATATAATGTTATTTTGGTCTCTGGTTACCAGTTTAAGTATATGTATAACTCAGATTATAGCAAGGAAAGATTAATAAGATTATATAGTTGAACAAATGTAGTTTTAATGAATTTGTACTACCACTGACTGGGAAAAGTGGCGATGAGAATGCTTAGATTTGTCTACCGTCTTTGGTTTTTTTCTCTCTTTTCGTCAGTTTTTTCATATCATTTCATAAGTGAAACGCCGTTTTTTTTTAATTCTTGAACTTTTCATGATCAAAACACCTCTTCATGTTTACTGAGAGAACTAAGCCCATTTCTTTGATTCTCTTTCTTTGATCGGTTAGTATCCTCTAACCACAGATCCGGTCATCTATTCTTACTCATCTATTGGCATATTACCCGGGAGTGACTTGATTAATTGATGATAAAAAGAGATCCGATTTAGATTACAGTTAGAAAAGAAAAGTAAAGTGAAAGTTGGACGAAGACAAAGGAAAGTTAATTGCGCGACAAGAAGTAAATCGTACGATCATATCACAGAAATCAAACCACATCGTAAACAGCATGACATCCAATCGTGTGAAAATCACGTGACTGAGGTTGAATGTGATACCTTGGCTCATCCTCCGCGAATCAGACTCGGTCACTTCTAAACGTGGCTCTTTTCTGAAGTGCCTTTCCGGTCTCTTTCATTCCGTGGACATGATTCTCTCTTTTATTTTTTGGTGAGAATCTTTCGTTCTTAGACGTCTGTTTGAGGTTGTCTGGGTGTCACGTCGAGAGAGAGAGGGGGGGGGGGGAGATATTTTCGTTGAAGTCAAAGAAAAAGAAAAAGAAATAAAAATGTAGAAAGAATGATTCAATGTGGGGATTTCCCGAGCATGTGAAGCTGTCCAGTAGTCGCCGAGACAAGACCCTTCACGTCAGGAAATCAAGCGCTTGAAGTTAAGACTATACCGAAGAGAGGAAGAAGAAGAAAACTACTTCACACAAGATAACAACATATCCTAATACGTATTCAAAGATGAAAAAAAAAGAAACTAAATCTAAGAAAAGGGATAAAAATAAGAGAAAACAGAGGAAAGAAAAAGGAGAGGACGGACAGCGTGATGCATGCCTCACTACCTCCACGTGGTGTCGAGAGGATAGGCCTAAGGAAAAGAGGTATTTCGTCATCGAATCACGTCTGAGGTCATCTGGAAGGAGATTGGGGAAAGGATAAGGAAGGAGGGTGGGGGGGAGGAGGGAGGGGGGGAAGGGAAAGGGAAAATTGAAGAGGCTAAAAGAGGACGAAAGAAAAAGAGCTAGAAGAAGGTGAGGCTAGCGAGAGAAGATGGGAAGGAGGGAGATAGTGGAGATAGAAGAGGAGAAAGTTGTTGATAAGAGAAAAAGGAATGGAAGGAAAGAGGAGCACGAAGACTAGTAGAAGAAGGGAATAAGATTATGAATAGTTATGATAATAGTAATGAATGATGATGGTGATGATAGTGAGGGTGATGATATTGATAACTTCTACTACTGAGGATGAGTATGATGACAAAGCTAAGGAAAGAATAATAACAGAATAATGATGATGATAATAATAGCAATAATACTAATAACGAAATAAAATAATGATGATAATGATAACAATAACAATGATAATAATAATGGTAAATAATAATGATGATAACGATAATAATTATGATGATGATCATGATGATAATGTTAATAACAGCAATAATAATAATAATGATGGTAATGACAATGATGATAATAATGATAATGATAAACATAAAAAATAATAATAATAACAATAATTTTATCAATAATATAAAAACAACAAAATAACAATAATAATAATAATGGCATTAATAAGAAGTCTAACAATGATAACAATAATGATAATGATAATGATAAAGAAAGATGATAATGATAAAGAAAGATGAAGATGATAATGATAAAGAAAGATGATAATGATGATGTCAAAGAAAGATGATAATGATAATGATGATAATAAATCATAATAATAGGACCATAAGTAATAGAGAAAAGTTCGTTTGTAAATGAAGCGAAGAGGAAGATGTAGGAAAGAAAGGGGAGAGATGTTAAAAAAACGTAAACAAAGAGTTATTCCGGAACGAGAAAAAAGTCAAAAGGAAAATCAAAATCTAATATTTATATGTGTTTACTTTGTTTTTTCTTTGTATTTTCTTACGGCAGGCTACCTCGTCTTCTGCCGTGTATTGGACCACCTGTCTACCAACCTTTCTATCGTCTATCTACACCATCTACCGCTCCTATGTCGATGTATTTATTATCATCATCTTCTCTGCTCCTTCTCCTTCCCTCCATCCTCCTCCTCTTCGCTATTTGACTCCACATTCTTCGGGATGGACGCGCCTTTGAGGATTCGCTGCAGAGTGACCTCATTTACTGACCCCCCACCGCAGTTACCCATGCCCCCCCCCTCCCCCTCCCCTAAAGGACCCCTACTGGCCAGCGCAACGTCCTCCATCTCCTTCCCTCCCCTGTACCCCCCCTCCTCCTCCTCCTCCCTTCCAAACCAACCAGCTAGCCCGCGTCCCTCCCCCACCCCGATCTCCCCTCCCCCACCCCGACCTCCCCTCCCCCACCCCAATCTCCCCTCCCCCTTGAGCTCTCGTTGCGGTCTCTCTGTCATCTTTATATCCGGCTTCCCCGTCACTCGCGTATCCGGACATCACAGAACCCCCCCTGCTCCCCCTCCCCCCTCCCCTCTGGCTCCGACCACCCGGACTTTTCCCGCTCTTTTCGAAACAGCTTTACCCTATAAGCATCCCCTTTGGCGTTACCTTCCCGACGTTCTAGAATTCCTTCCCCTTTTCAAGAAGAAGAAGAAGGAGAAAGGTAAGGACAGCCATCAAAACACCTTTCTTCCAGATTGCAGTATAGGATACCCCTTGGCACAGCTACCAACCCCTTTCTGGTCACCCCACCGAGCGCATCCCAGACTCCCCAGTAACCTCCCTTACTGCCCCTCTCCCCCCCTTTCTCCCCCCCCCTACCCCCTCCTTCTTGCCCCTACCAAGTTGGTTGCAAAATGGCGACCGTGTGCTGCAAGAGACCAGATCCGGACTGGGATGGCAATGGCGCTGCGTTTGAATTCGTTTCCTCTTTGAATTCTCATCGATGTGGATGGGAGAGGATTGGATGCTGACGCGGCTGGGGTTACTACTACGAAATCCGTCGCTGAATAAAGAGGGAATTTACGAAATAATTGGAAGGAGAAACAAAAGTCTCCCGCATGCACTTCCGACGCGAAGGGAACTGCGTGGTTTTATTCGCCGAGTGTTATGATGCTTGGTTATTTTTTTCTTCTTATTTATGTGTATTTTTCTGTTGCAGACAGTGAATGCAGTTGTGATGCTGTTATATAACCTTTATGATAAAGCATGATAAAACGAAATAATGATGGGGAAGGACCAACTGCAGGTCGGACGGGTTGGGATCTGACGCTGCTTGCCATGGCGGGAATCTTTCTCTCTCTCCCTCTCTCCCTCCCTTCCTCTCTCTCTCTCTCTCTCTCTTTCCCTCTCTCCCTCTCTCTATCTCTTCCTCCTCCCCTTTCTTTCTATCTCTCTCTCTCTCTTCCTTTCCTACCAACAATACGTCCGTTAGACCAGCTCATAGTGGACCGGATTTGGACTGGTATTTGTGACGCATTGAAGTCTCCCGAATTGCTGGCCCCCCCGAGTGACCATTCAGGGCCCATCATCCACCCATGCCCAGGGAGAGACAAACCTTTTAATTGCTCTTGTCATCTAGAAAGTATTGCCTGCATCGCAAGGGTAGGGCTGAAGTGTGATGAAGGAATCTGAAGGTGGGTATGTACTAGGATAAATATGGTAGAACCCTAAAAGAGAGAGAGAGAGAGAGAGAGAGAGAGAGAGAGAGAGAGAGAGAGAGAGAGAGAGAGAGAGAGAGAGAGAGAGAGAGAGAGAGAGAGAGAGAGAATGTGATAGATATATAGATAAAGAGAGAGAGAGAGAACGTGATAGAGAGAGAGGGAGAGAGAGACAGAGAGATATAGAGACGGAGAGAGAGACAGAGAGATATAGAGACGGAGAGACAGTGAGAGTGAGAAAGTGAAAGTGATAAAGAGAGAGAGAGAGAGAGAGAGAGAGAGAGAGAGAGAGAGAGAGAGAGAGAGAGAGAGAGAGAGAGAGAGAGAGAGAGAAGAGAAGAAAAAGAGAGAACATTCATTCTTCATTCTTATGAGCTCAACATGTATAGCTACTACGCATATTTCTATAACAATCACATAGTTGGTCAGACTATGTGGCAGATGCAATCATGTCTCTCGGGCAAGGGTGTCAATGGCGCAGGTAGAAGGCACTACCAGGGCACCCAGAGTCGCTGGTGACATATGAGGAAGCCGAAATGGTGGGCCCTTGTCACTAAGTCGCCGATAACTGCCAAGGCATTGACATTGGGAAAGGCTGAATGACATGAAGAGTAATGGTGGGTGACGGGATTAAGCAGCGGAGGGTGACGTATAGTGCAGTGGCGGGTGACGGGTGATGCAGTAACGGGTGCGGCAGTGATCATGACACAGATTTGGCAGGGGGGGACAGGCCAGAGACCAGCATCCGCAGGGTCACGAGGCAAGAACGAAATGCCGGGTTTCATAGCGGTGGTGTGAGAAGGAGATGAATCCTTACTCTTAATGTGTGCTCTCCTGACATGCGATGTGGGCCAGAGGCACGTGGTCGTGGTCGGTTACGTAAGCTAAGCTTCTGCGAGGAAACTTGTAGGAGTTTGGGGATAATTTCACTTACTGCCATGCGAGGAAGTGCGGTTACGTCCATGGCTTCAGCTTAGTCAATGTCTCTTCCAAGTAAGCTTTCGACCGCATAAATCGCTGTGCTTGGTTTTTAAGTGCGGTAAAACTACAGAGACGATAACTGAGTAAAATCTCTTGATATTGTTTAATCAGGAGATTATAATGCATTCACAAACAGCAGAAACTGAGCAGAT
>BOPN01000955.1:20000-22500 GCA_017312705.2 Penaeus japonicus
TGTGTGGTAACTGAGTGTTTGTCTCCTTGTTTGCTCTCCCCCATCTCTTTCTTTGTTTCTCTCAAACAAACAACTAATCAATTTAACTATAGGAAATATATTTGCTTTAAACAAACAGTGAGAAATCAAAATAAGCAAACGCACAAACATAAAAAAACAGAGATATCATCACTGGACAGAAAGATCATTAGGCTGATCTGCCGTGGCATCCCACATAAATTATGACGTGTTCTTGGGCAAATGGTAAACAAAGTAGAGGCTCCAGTGTTCCGAACTCGCTCGCAGTTCCAGCCAACAAGGATCCTTATCTCTTCCGCCGAGCAGTAAAATGCAGACATCGAGGTGAAGCTCCTTGCTTAGGGGAACAACGGAGCAGCCGGGATTCGACCGCTTGACTTCAGGTTTTCGCTTCCCGGATGGCCAACGCTCTGGGGGTGGACGCTATGTAGTAGCTGCCACAGGACATATGTACTAATAGGGTAATGCCTATGCTATATGATAAACCATCTCATGAAGTGTTATCTTGTACACATTCTCCGACTTCGCGATCAGGTACTTGTAAGTATTATGTTTGTGTACAGTGCTTCGCAGAGGAACAAAGGAACAACAGCAGCATTTAATTTCCTCACTCCGAAGACAGTAGAATGCTGGTTGAATAGGTTTCAGTCAGTCAAAAAAAAGAAAAAAGAAAAAAAACAAAAAACTTCCCAAACAAGCCTGAGCAATAAAACCTTTATTTGCCCTTCTTGTTACATAGTGTATTTATGTTAACATTTGAGAGATATAACAATGATTGAAATAGGTTGTCGGATACTACTAATTTAGCTAGCACATATGCTTCTCCTACAGTTCTGAATATAAATCGTCAAATCTAATTATACACTAAAGAAATCGTGCTACACCCTGTGCCATGTCTCTTACGACCAGCGATAATACCAATAGGAGTGTGGTTTATCCCTACTCCTCTAACCCTCCGTCGCTCATCTAGTAGACCATCCTACCTGTATGTTATTCATTTACTCTTTCCTATAATGTATAGAAGGAGAAAAAAGAGAGGATTAGTCGGATCACAGAGCACGAAACACACTCACTCATACTCAGACCTTGCAAGAGAGGATAAACAATTAGAAAGAAGCTGTGTGTAACATCTGACAAACCGGAAGAAGGAAAAAAGAAGAAGAAGAAAAAAAAAAAGAAATTTAAAGAAAGAAAGGGAAAACAGATAAATAAAAAAAAGGGAAAAGCTACCCATAAAAGACCCGACGAAGGGAAAACAGCATCATAACGGGTCTGTCATAACAACTGGGTCAGAGAGCGACGGTAGCCTCCGCGAGTCCATTAGACGCTAAGGAGCATCGCTATCTGATCTTATCTCGCGAGGCTCACGGGACGCCGCGGGAAGGGGCGGCGAGGGACGTTCTCGCGCGCTATGATGCGGTGATAATACTGTGCTTGCGACGCTCATAAATCAATATATATATATATATATATATATATATATATATATATATATATATATTATGTATGTATATATATATGTGTGTGTGTGTGTGTGTGTGTGTGTGTGTGTGTGTGTGTGTGTGTGTGTGTATGTGTGTGTATGTGTGCGTGTATACAAAAACACTCACGCAAATATTTATATATATATATATATATATATATA
This sequence comes from Penaeus japonicus, assembly GCA_017312705.2. Classification (NCBI taxonomy): domain Eukaryota; kingdom Metazoa; phylum Arthropoda; class Malacostraca; order Decapoda; family Penaeidae; genus Penaeus; species Penaeus japonicus. Next base: position 21,664 of record BOPN01000955.1, read on the forward strand.
TATATATATATATATATATATATATATATATATATATATATATATATATATATATATATATATATATATATGCACTTAAATGCATATGTACACACACACACACACACACACACACACACACACATATATATATATATAATCATATATATATACACATTAATCTATCTATCTATCTATATATTTATACATATGTATGCATATGTATATATTTATAAATATGTATGTATATGTATACACACACACACACACACACACACACACACACACACACACACACACACACACACACACATATATATATATATATATATATATATATATATATATATATTTGTAGCAGGGGCACGAAGCGCCAGGAGGCCTGATGAAAGAGTCCTTAAAGTTCCTCCAGCGCCATGTAGGGTCGCAGAATAGGTCCCTCGGTCCCTCGGTCCCTTCCTCCTCCTCCTCCTTCGGGACGAGTTGCGAGCGAAGTCCTCCAAGGTTGCTGCTATCGAAATGTCACTGTGATAATTATGCAAATGGGCCTTCAGTCAGTGGCAACCAGTAAGAAGGAAAATCGCTACTGGATGTCACTTTGACTGTATCTCAGTTAACACGGAGCGCCGAGACCAGGAAAAGGGCGAGTGTGAATCCCCAAACACACCGGTCAGGATTCTCTTCAAGTGCAATTAGACTGCGTGACAATCGCTGAGGTTTGAACATCTCGATTAAAGTTGCATGAGGCTGAACTTTCCGCTCTGACCAAGTTAGATCAGGTGGCATGCGAAGTAGGGCGAGGTTAGGTTAGGACTGGTGGCGAGGCAGGTTGCCGACCAATCGTTTACGGGAAGGTGC
>BOPN01000955.1:45000-67500 GCA_017312705.2 Penaeus japonicus
TGAGGCGGATAAGCGCGAGTTATGAGTCATAGGTGGAGCCTGAGCTTATCGCTGTCACCATCAAAGACGACATGAATAAGTGAATGATGATTGTGGTGATTCTCTGCCATGATCGTGTCAGCACCATTATTGCAATATGAAAAGTTGTTTTGCAGTAAACGTCTCTTGAAATTTTTAACCTTTTCATTCCCCTGTATGGATGTCTGCCTCAGCGTCGAAACAGCTCGCGACCAACGCTGCAAGGGAGGCGACTGTTGCATATTCTTGCACCATATACAATCCTCTCTTTGGAATGTATTCTAGTTTTATTTTTAGTGATGGCCTTTCACTCTAGATATTTCCACAACATCTAGCCCTACTTGTGCGCCCACTCTCGAGCTCTCCTCCTCTTCCTTTTTCGTTCCTCTCCATCCACCTATGACTCATCCTCTTTTCATCCGCTGCAATAAGTCTTTCCCTTCCCATTCCTTCTCACTGTACCTCCCTATTTAACTAGATTAACGCTAGATTTGCGTAAATACTTGTGTGATAAAGGTAACGGAATATGATGTTCATAAAAGGAAACATTCCCATAAGGTATCTGCAGGGTAAACAAACCCATATGATAAAAAACAAAAAACTTTCGAGTCAACATACTAGATGCTAGTAACGCCGCCACTCTAGTAATCTCCAGCGTATCAATCTTAGTAACCAGTAGTAGTTGGGAATCAAAGTAGTGTTCTTCGAAAGGGAAGATGATGAGGAAGAAGGAAAAAAAATGTCGAATGGCGTGGCCACCCGCTTGAACCAATAGGATTCGAGAACCGCCAGGCAGAACCCCGAGAACCACCGTGAGCAACAAACTTATCGCTGAGAACCATCGATCGCACCGCTCCCCCCTCCCCCTTTCCCCCCCTCCCCTTTCCCCCCTTCCCTCTGTAGCCCCTCCTTCCCTTCCAGGCTTTGAGGTACTCAAGATTCTATTCAGTTCCTCACAACTATCATCACGATTATCGTCTTTGCCTCATGCAGCGTCACGGTCAGTTATCATCAGACTTTCTTCACTTAAAAGTAATCCAGCCTGACCTTTCATTTCCGTTTTTTTAAAAGTCTTCTCGTTCCATTGCAGACATTGCTGATTCATCTCCTACCCTAATGCGAAGGTGCTTTCGGTAATAGATCAGCTAGAGTCACTTACCAAAGCTAAGATAGAGTAGGCGTGGACTTCTCGCTTCCTATTTTTCACCGGGTGATATAAATGTATTTTCTCTTCCCCCCCTTTTCCTTTTTTTTTTTTTGCTGTGGTTAACGTCTCGAAAAAAGGTCTCCTTGCCCCTAAAGCCGCCATCTTGTGCAAGGATCGACACACCTCCCGTTCCCAGGGTTGGCGAGGACCGCCGCGCCCCATCCGCTCCAGGCCACCAATCATCTAGAAATTACTTGACAAATTTCGGGATTATTTTGCCTCTCTTCTGGTGGGTTTGCGGCGACGCGAGGGCCGAGTCCGAGACCTCTCTTGTAGGGGCTATTCGGTCTTCCTCGGGCACTTTATGCAACGCCTCACTTAAGATTCCGTAAATATTTTTCCTTGGAAAACGAGCTCTCTGTTTCTGTATGTACCGAAACGAGTCGGTGTTTTCATACTGTCACATTTACCCTTATATTCCGACCTTTGACTGTTATGAAGTAAAAGAAGGGGTTCTATTATAACTATATTTGCAAATCCGTAATAATGGACGGTTTAACTTCATATATCTAAAGTTTTAACGTAAAGGATGTAGGTATATCAGCCTCACGAAAACCGAACAGACAAAGACAAAGAAGCCCATTTAAAGAACCAAAGAGCTAAGGAAAAAATGGTAATAAGATAACTAAGATAACTTAGCATCCACTATTAGCATAACAGCGGAAAATCTAATAACTACAATAGATGGAGCAATTCTCACGAGCAGACGATCCAGTAGACCTGTAAAAAAGTTCGGGCAGTTTTGTTCGGTGAGGTGAGATTTTTTCTAACTGTCTCAGCCAATGACATGTTATGCAAAAAGGCATTCTCTCACTACCGGTACCGAATTATTACTTGCATTACATATGAAGTATTCATTCTAGATATCCGAGTGTGAATCATAATCGTTTACATGTAAAAGAACGAAACTTCAAAATAGGTTAACTATAAAATATTGTTGCAGTGTTCAGTCTCCAGATCCTACGCACCCTCGGCTGAGCATGACCGCACGGGCTCATGACCGCACCAGGAAATCATCAATATGCAAATTTTGCTTCCAGAGGCACATCGTGGCTAAGCCTTTCACTACAGGCCGCAGCCTGGTCCTATAACTCAGGTCGCAGCCTCTGCCTGCAGGAGAGGAACGGCGAGTGCTACGGAAGGCAATGAATGGGTCCCGCAGGAGGGGAAGCCCTTTATGTATGGCCGAGGTTCGACCGCGGGTGGCTGGGGGATGCCCGACCGAAAAGAGAAGACGCCTGCCTGCTTCTGGACGCAGGCAAGACACTACTTCTGCCAGCTGGAAGCGCTTCGCTCTTGAAGAGTAGAGAGAGCAAGTTGTGTGCAAGGGGTGGAAGATTAGCCTTCAGGAGAGAGACGCCCTGGATCCGCATCAAAGGGCCGCGTCGCTCCGTCTCGCATCTCTTCCAGCAAAACTCAGTTCGATCGGTCTTTTTTTCCTAAAAGCTGAGATAATCTCATTTCGGCCAACGTTATTTCTTTCACAATTTGAATTCCTCTCTCACACGAAGCCCCGTGTGGCTTCCTCCAATTACAGAAGGTGAAGCCCCGCTACACGGGGCTACATTCCTCTCTATATTGAAAAGTCAGATAATGGCAGACGCGCGGCGCTGCCGTGGCCGCTCTGCATGTTTGCTATAATGGCCCCCACGACGCCGCCGCCGCTGCTGCCGGCGACCACGTAGATCACCGGGTGGCGGCGTGGCTGCGGCTGCGGCGCCCTTGGGAGGCTGTTCTTGGGCTCTGCTTCGAATGAGCGTCACTCACGTGCGGCGGAGACGACGGAATGACGGAGATCCCTACAGCAGCCGAAGGAAATGTCTGCGTGTGAGCATGTGGTGGGCGTGGGTCGCGTGCGTTGGACGGTGGGCGGCAGCGTGAGGGGCGTGAGAGGTGCACGCCAGGCCGCCCCCGAGGCTGCAGGACCCCCCTGGGACCTGTGCCTGATGATACGGCACGAGGCCCGCCCATCACGACCAGCCCGCGGCGCCCCCGGGAGCTCGTCCGTCCGCCCGCCACTCTGACCCAACCCCACCTGCTCTCAACCTTCTCGTCCCCACCTGCCTCTCCCCTCCACAGCCCACCCCGGCCCACCCCCTATTTTTAGTCCCCCCCCCCTACCCAGCCCCCAGCACCTTTGTTCCTCCCCAGCGTCGCCACCGCTTCCCCTTCGCAACCCCAACCCCACCATGTCCAGGCCCCCCTCCCCCCTCCACCACCTCGAACCCCCTTCCTACCTACCTTCCCTGCATGTCACTCAGCCTCCACTAACTCTACCTGCTCCTTCTCTGCTTGCCTCTCCATAGCCTCTGCCTGCCCCTGCCAGCCCCTTCCACCTCTGCTTGCACCCGCTACCCACCCGCTACCTCCCCCCCACCCCTCCCCCTGCTCCAGGCCCGTGTTATGGCAAGGTCACCCCGGTCATGCACAAAACACTAACATGACACTCAAGGTTACTGTGTTACGCGAATGACAACACCATCGTCACCATCAACAACAAAGCCACTTATAGATCGATATGGAATTAATATGTAGATATAGACTGCGTGTGGCTTAATTATCTCAAAGGGGCTATGAGGGAACGCAACATGTTTGGTTATGTCAATCGCATGCATATGGATACGATCAGCATATGATTGACGTGGTTGCGCCAACATGGATGAGAAATTAATGTTGTTTGATGTCTTTTGCCGCAGCGCGACGTCTCTGCATGTGGCGTTCACTTTTATTCATGCATGGAGTTACTTGTGTTTTCTAGAATATAGATCTATGTTCTAGATCTATATTCTATGCTATTCAAACTTTTGCGTCAATGTTTCCCAAATGCTACGGCGAAGCTTACGAAAACGAAATTTAGTCTTACGGTCTTACTTCGCTTTTCACCACATCTCGCTTAGAAATGATCCGTGCACAGCTAAGAAAACAACATCTAAGCAAACTTCAAACCAAAGGAAAGTCGGTAAAATGGAGATGTTCAGAAGACAAGAAAGAAGACATAAAGACGATGCGAATTCAACGCGGCGGGCAATCAGGTCGCCATTTTGTTTCCGGAAGCCGACGGTGTCCTCTCGCCAGGATGCCTCGCTTGTGTTCATGTAAATCAATTGCAATGATTGCACTTTCACGACTGATGTGTGTGTAAAGACATTCTAAAGTGACTTAAACAATATGCAAATAATAATGACAATTCTAACCGATAGAAAAAAATAATACGTAATTTGTGAGGATCTTGCAAAAATCGTTTTTATGCAACAATGCAATTTGTTTTCCTATCACTTCCACGTCTCGAAGTGTCACCATAAGTGATCCACTCGAGAGAAAAACAAACAAAGGAACGACACTACCGTTACAGCAACGTAATGCCAGCTATTTGATGCATCGACAATTTACTTTGTAAAGTTATTTGCATAAATAGCTTAGCGAGAGAAAGAGTTAACGTCTCAGCTGAATATACATCAAGGCAGTTCAAGCTCCTCGAGAACAGCTTAGTCCTAATTTGCACAGCTTGGGGCGCGCACTCCCAATTTCCCCGATTGACGGCGCAAATGAATCCCGAACGGAGAAAGGAGAGGATTTGGATGGCACGCCGCGTCCGTCTCCGCCACTTGCTTCTCATTATGCTCGATCGCCAGCTGTTGTCGGCCCATTTGTCTGTCTGTCTGTCTGCTTTTTTTTTTTTTTTTTTGACTTTCGGGTCTTGTTGGAGGGGGGCTCTTTTTGGTCCTTATTATTTTTTTGAGGAATATTTTATTCTTGTATTAACGATTTGCGAATCGATCGTGTCATTTTGTAATTAACCCGTTTCTTGTCGCCTCTTCGATTGAGGAATTTGTTAATTATCTTTGAGTTTGTTAATTAGCTTTATTTATTTTCGCTTTTCATTAATTTGCTCTTTTCTTTCGGATTCGTCTTTACGCAAAAGTTTCTTAAACAGGTTTCATTTTTTCTATTTAAAATTGTTTGTTTCTACTCCTTCGCATATTTGCATTCACTCGTTATTCAATTTGCTTCTCTCCTTTTCGCTTCTCGCTGTGCTTGTCATTCTTCCACGTCTTTCACCTCTTGTTCCTGGCTACCTGTTCTTCCTCCACCCTCTACGCCTACTGCTTTCTTCTCGTTCCTCTCTTCTGGTTATTATTTCTTCTCCTTTATTTTACTCGTTTTCTCTTTTATGTTTTGTTCGTTTTTTTCGTTTTGTTTTTGTTTTATTCTTTTCTTAAGGTAGTCCCTCTTCCGGACTCGTTTTTACGCCTCTCTCTTCTGCTTTTCATCTTCGTCTCCTTCTCCTATTCATCTTCATTCAGCTTGTTCCTTTCGTTGATCCTACATCTTCTTCTTCAATGTTTCCCTTTTAACTCTCTTTCTATATCCTCCCTTCTTCTTATCATTCTTTACCTACATACCCTCGTGCTCTGTCTCCTTCTTCACCTCCTCCTCCTTCTCTTCTTCTTCTCTTCTTAAAGCCCTCCTCCTTTTCCTCGTGTACCTTCTCCTCCTCCTTCTTTCTCTCCTACCCCTCCTCCTTCCCTCCCCTCCCCCCACCCCCACCCCCGCCCCCACCCCCACGCTTGCCCAGGGCGGCCTGAGAGCGGGTCAAGTCGAGGTCCGTGCGGATTCCTCCCGTGCCAGCCGAGCGGCGCGGTCACGACCTGCTCGAGGAGGTGCATAGCCGGGCCGAGGATGCTAATGGATTACTCCGGCATCTGCAGCATCCGCGCTTTTTCCGCTCTCGGGGGACCTCGTGAGGCCGAGGAGGCTTGGTCGAGGGGCACGTCGTGGGTCGTCTGCGGTCTGGCATGTGGCCTCAGGGGGCTGTATGCGGCCTGGCATGCGGCCCCCGGCGCTTGACGAGGCTTGGAGGGGCGGTATAGGGGGAGAATTAATCATGATATCATTTATTTCACTTCGCTTTTTGTTTCCTTCAAGATCCCCCTGATGTATCGTTGTTATCCGCAAAGGAACTATCACATGCGATCTGTTCGTTATGGAAGGATTCAATCAGCTGAGAGCAGATGGATCCCCCGAAATAAATGATTTGACTCGCAGTGGATAAGTAATAAAGCAAAGTAAGATTCAGGTGCGGCCGCGAAGTCGAGGGCTTTAAAGAAGAATGTAACCTTTCACATTTTCCTTTCATAACATATTCAGAACGGGTACCGCAACAACTTCGTATTTTTGCTACTGGTCGGAGCCAACATGACCGAACTGCATGCGTTTTGTGACCTGAGTTTTGTTGAGAGAAAATGTCAAGAAAGTATTCCATTCGAGGAGAAAAATGTGACATAAGTTGACCTTTTGCTTCATTCGATTCCAGGACAAAAATGTGCAATAAAGTGACCTTTTCCTTAATTTTTCTGTATTTATTTTCTCTTTGTTACGCTCTCTTTCACTCTTTTATTGATTTATATTTTTTCTTTATATTTAGTTTCTCGCATTTATATTATAACTACCTGTTTGCGCTAGAATTGTTGTATAGCTTTTAAGTAGTAATTTCTTGGTGTAATATATTTGCATCCAGAGCGTTATCAATGGAATTACAGACCAACCAAACCACGTCAAAATAACCCAAGAATGTAAACAACTCGCTAAAACACACAGGCCAGAAACTGAAGACGAAAATGAACATCCCTGCCAAAGAAAATCAAAGCGATCCGCCAAGAAGTGACACAAGGGCCGCCGTGACGCTGTCCAGACGCCGTCCATACACCGATCGGTCTCTGCCCTCGAGGCCGTTGCAGCACCCGGCAAAAGAGCCTCTTCCCTCGCCGCCCACTATCCCCTAGGTGTCCCTTCCCTCGCCGCCCACTATCCCCTAGGTGTCCATTCCCTCGCCGCCCACTATCCCCCATCTCTCCCTTCCCTCGCCGCCCACTATCCCCCCTCTCTCCCTTCCCTCGCCGCCCACTATCCCCCCTCTCTCCCTTCCCTCGCCGCCCACTATCCCCCATCTCTCCCTTCCCTCGCCGCCCACTATCCCCCATCTCTCCCTTCCCTCGCCGCCCACTATCCCCCATCTCTCCTCTTCCCCGCCGCCCACTATCCCCCATCTCTCCCTTCCCTCGCCGCCCACTATCCCCCATCTCTCCCTTCCCTCGCCGCCCACTATCCCCCATTTCTCCCTTCCTCAAGCCGCCCACTATCCCCCATCTCTCCCTTCCCTCGCCGCCCACTATCCCCCATCTCTCCCTTCCCTCGCCGCCCACTATCCCCCATCTCTCCCTTCCCTCGCCGCCCACTATCCCCCATCTCTCCCTTCCCTCGCCGCCCACTATCCCCCATCTCTCCCTTCCCTCGCCGCCCACTATCCCCCATCTCTCCCTTCCCTCGCCGCCCACTATCCCCCATCTCTCCCTTCCCTCGCCGCCCACTATCCCCCATCTCTCCCTTCCCTCGCCGCCCACTATCCCCCATCTCTCCCTTCCCTCGCCGCCCACTATCCCCCATCTCTCCCTTCCCTCGCCGCCCACTATCCCCCATCTCTCCCTTCCCTCGCCGCCCACTATCCCCCATCTCTCCCTTCCCTCGCCGCCCACTATCCCCCATCTCTCCCTTCCCTCGCCGCCCACTATCCCCCATCTCTCCCTTCCCTCGCCGCCCACTATCCCCCATCTCTCCCTTCCCTCGCCGCCCACTATCCCCCATCTCTCCCTTCCCTCGCCGCCCACTATCCCCCATCTCTCCCTTCCCTCGCCGCCCACTATCCCCCATCTCTCCCTCCCCTCGCCGCCCACTATCCCCCAGCTCTCCCTTCCCTAGCCGCCTTCACCGTGTCGGCGCCGCGCTGACTGTTTCTACGTGTATGGGAATGGGTAGTAAGCAGGGAACTTGTCAGGATTATTTATTTAATTCCTCTCCCTTTCCTTTCGTCTCTTCCTTTCTCTCCTCCACCTTTCTCTGTCTGTCTGTCTGTGTGTCTGTCTGTCTCTCTCTCTCTCTCTCTCTCTCCCTCCCTCCCTCCCTCCCTCCCTCCCTCCCTCTCTCTCTCTCTCTCTCTCTCTCTCTCTCTCTCTCTCTCTCTCTCTCTCTCTCTCTCTCTCTCTCTCTCTCTCTCTCTCTCTCTCTCTCTCTCTCTCTCTCTCTCTCTCTCTCTCTCTCTCTCTCTCTCTCCTCCTCCTCCTCCTCCTCTTCCTCCGCCTCCCTCTCCCTCTCTCCCTCTGGTCCCTCTTTCTATACCAATAACATATGATATTGATAATATGATGATAACAATAATAAAAATAATAAGAATATAATCAACACTAATAATGATAGTGGTAGAAAATAGTAATGTAACGATGATGACAATAATGATTATAATGGTGGTCATTATATCTATGAAAAGGATAATGCAATGAATGTAATTATATCAATTATGACGATAATAATGACAATGATCATAGAAGTGATAATGATAACAACAGCAACAACAATACTACAACTACTACTTTTGCTATCGCCATTACTGATGATAACAGCAATGATAATGATAATGATGATAATAATAGTGAAAAGGATGATAATGATAACAATGATAATAATATTAATAATAATGATGATGATAACCAAAATGATAAAAACAACAACAAAACCATAATAGTAAGGATAATGATAATGATAATAATGATAATGGTAATGATGATGATAATAATAATAATGATAATGATAATAATAATAATAATACAAATTATGAGAATGATAACAATTTTCAATGACAACTGTGATAATGATAATAATGAGGATAGTATTAATGGTAATCACTATGATAGGGATAATCATAAAAATGACAACAATTATAACAATAATGACAACAGTCGGAACAACAACAACAAGAGTAATATTACTAATACTACCAATAATAATGATAATGATAATGATTATAACAATAATGATAACAATAATAATAATAATGATAACAACAAGGATGATAATAATGATAATGATGGTAATAACAATAATGTTAACAACAATACTAATGATGATTATAACAACAATAATATCCATAATGATAATAACAAAAATAATAATGATAACAACAATGATGATAATCATGATAATGATATACCGCGTGAAATCCTTTTCAGCATCTGCCGAAAAAGGGATCCTTACAGATTCTTTTGAGATTAAAGGTGGATTTGAAATCGGCAGACCCTTCGGAGTAGTGAAATCGGCCGATTCACAAAATGGTCAAGGTACGTCCCCTCACCTCCTCCGTCTCCTCTTCTTCTTCTTCCTCCTCCTCCTCCTCCTTCTCCTCATACTTTCCCCAACCTGTCTCCTCCCCTGTCTCTTCCCCTGCCCTTGCCCTCCTCTCCTGCCTTCTCCCTTGCCCTCCTCCCCTGCCTCTTCCCCAGCCCTTTTCTCCTTCCTCCTCCCCTGCCTCCTCTCTTGCCTTCTCCCCTGTCTCTTCCCCTGCCCTCCTCTCCTGCCCTACCCCCTGCCCATCTCTCCTGCCTTCTCCCCTGCCCTCCTCCTCTGTCTCTTCCCCTGCCCTCCTCTCCTGCCTCCTCTCCTGCCTCCTCTCTTGCCTTCTCCCCTGTCTCTTCCCCTGCCCTCCTCTCCTGCCCTACCCCCTGCCCATCTCTCCTGCCTTCTCCCCTGCCCTCCTCCTCTGTCTCTTCCCCTGCCCTCCTCTCCTGCCTCCTCTCCTGCCTCCTCCCCTGCCCTCCTCCCCTGCCCTCCTCCCTTGCCCTCCTCTCCTGCCTTCTCCCCTGTCCTCCTCCCCTGCTCTCCTCCCCTGCCCTCCTCCCCCGGCTAGGACCCAGTACGGTTCGCCAGACTTCTCATTTCACGCATAAATCCAGATACAGAGAAGTGTAGTTGCTTCGGCCGCGTAGATTGGGATCGACGCCCCGAGCCGCGGTCCCCAGCGTGGCTCCTGTCGGCGGCGGAGGCGGAGGCGGAGGGGCGGCCGGGATACGTGCAGACGAGGTCGGTGCACGGCAATGTGGATGGTGTGGAGGATGTGGATGGTGTTTTGGCAGTCAGTGTGGAGGCGGCAGAGGTAGGCGAGCCTTCGTGGCGGTGGTGGCGCGGGCGACGATCGCGGAGATTATAGTGATCAGAATATCGTTAGCGATGATGGCGATATCTGGGGCGAAGAGAATGCTCTGGAAATCTTGCAAGGATGTGAACAGGGAGGATCGCAGGAACACCCAGGATGCCAAGAATGTCCCATAACCTGTAGGACACGGAATGAGGATGTCTGACACGCCGACGCGTAGGGGCCGTCCGGCACATGTGCGTCGCCCGCGGGCAGGAGGGCGATGGTTGACAGTTCCCAGGACACGAGGGACTGTCCCTCCGCCTTGCAGGACACCCGCGGCCATGGTGACACAAGAAAAAAAAGTCCCAAAAAAATGGTAAATGACGACAACTGTTGTGTCTCAGTGTCAGCATCTGCCCTCTAATGACAAGTGTTAAGACAAGACACTCTGCCGCAGCCTCCCCTCGGAGGGTCGTCCGCAGGGCCCGCCGACAGACCACTCAAAGGGCTCGTCTTATTCACGGCCTCGATGAAATCTCCATTGCCCTTCCCGATGACTGGAATCTGAACTCAGGATCTAAATCGGCTCCCAAACTCTTTACAAACAGAATTCGGAAGAACCTGCTCTCCTAAACGCCAAAGGACCTCAGGACGAATTAGACAGAAAATAGCAGAGGGTTCCAGCTTCTTACTCTTGAGGGTGTTAAAGGAGAGCGTAGACCAGGGTCCCCTGGAGGAGCGGCGAGGCAAGGCAGGGCGGGATCAGCTGAAGGTGATACTGCGCATGATCTTAGCGTGGTCAACTGTGCTCGCTGCCGACATCTCCGTCTGATTTGATTGCAGGAAAAAAAGCAGTTCGGGGAAGAAAAAACAGCTCTCCAGGTTCGTGTCACTCTTTCTCTAGAAACCAAGTCGTTTTCGTCGTCGCATTAATCTTCGTCCTCAATCAAGCTCATCCTTCACACTCAACCTCAGGCTAGTGCTTCGCCTTCTCGCTCCGATCAGTACCTCATCCTTGAACGTCCCTCTCTTCCTTCACTCTTATTTCTTTCTGCCTCGGACCCCTGAAACCTCGTCCTCCACGCCCCCCTGCTCGCTCTCCAATCGCCTCCGAATCCCCTGTCCTATCACCTTCTGTCGCCGGGTGAGAGGGGAAGGGGGGGAAGGGAGGGTAAAGGATGAGGGTGAGGGAGGGTTGGGGGGTGGGGGGCGCTGACCAGATCTTCCCGTGGGAAAAATGTCCGTTCAATTAAGCTCAAAGTGCGGTCCGAGGATCCCTGGGGGTGGGGCGAGAGGAGGGGAGGGAAGGGGGGGGGGGGGGGGGGGGAGGCTAAGAAGGAGGGGTGAAGGAGGAGGGTTAAGGAGGACTACCGAATCGTAAGGTAAGGACTGGGAGGCTCGTGGGAAGAGGTGGGGAGAGGGGGAGAGGGGGGGAGGGATGATAAGAGGGCGGGGAGAGTTGGGCCGGGGGGGCGGGCGGGGATCAGGGGGCGGCGCCTAATGGTGGCCGATGGTGCATCCTGTAGGAGCCTCCAGGCGGATTTATTGAATTGCTGTCTTATTTGGAAGGAGATTGGGGGGGGGGGGGTAGAGGGAGGGAAGAAAGGAGGAGAGAAGGAGGAGATAGGAAGTGGCACTGGGCGATAAAGAAGGGGAGTAGGGAGGGGGAAGGGAAGATGCAATGAAAGAAAACAATGTGATAAAACAACAACAACGAAAGGAGGAAAGGGAGTAAAGAGTAAGAATAGCAGAAGAAGAGGAGGATAAAAAGAAGGAGGAATAGGATAACGAGGAGGAAGAGGAAGAAGAGCAGGAAGAAGAGTAGGGGCGGTGGAGGAAGAGAAGGAAGAAGAAGAGGAAGTAAAGTATCAGGAGGAGGAAGAGGAAGAAGAAGAGGAAGCAAAGTATTAGGAGGAGGGTGAGGAGGAGGAAGTAGAGCAAAAGGAAGAGGAGAAGGAGGAGGAGGAGATGGAAAAGGAGGAGATGAGGAGGAGGAGGAGGAAAAATAATGGGGAGGTGGATGAAGCAAAGAAGCAGATAAAAAAAAAACAGATGGCGAAATGAAAAAAAGAAAAGAAAAGAAAAAAAAAAATGTCAGAGCAGTAAAATCAGTGACCTCGTGTAACTGATATTCGTTACATTTAGACCCCTGAGCTGATCTGTACTTTTAAGTTTTTCTAATTTTTATTACTTACTCTAATATATATATATATATATATATATATATATATATATATATATATATATACACAAATATATATATATATATATATATATATATATATATATATATATATATATATATATATATATACATATACACAAATATATATATATATTTTTTCCGCAGTAAGTAATATCTACGCAAAAAATGGTGAAAATCAAATTGTTCAAATAAGCTCAAAATCAGGAACCTACATGTTATAACGAGCAGCACACACACAAACACACACACACACACACACAAACACACAACCACAGATAACATGTAACTCCTATTTCAATATAACATTCCGCGGTATCAAAGGTCAGATATCATCCGGCCTTCAAGCCCGACTCAACCCGAAGGAATGGCTCCCAGTCCCATTTACGTCGAGTCCACACCTCAGAGCCTGAAAGATTTCTCAGTTTCGAAACCTATAATGATCGGTGTGGAAATCACAGGCAGTTCATGTTCCTTTAGGCTCAGAAATAAAGGACGGAGAACGGACGGATGAATAGGAAGATAGATAGATAGATAGATGGACAAACGAATTGATGGATAAAGATACAGATAGGCAAACACGATAGATGAGTAGATTGATAGAGAGATAAATAAGCAGATAAATAGAGAGAAAAGTTTATAAAAAAATATATACAACAAACAGATAATGGGTAGATAGAGAGATAGGTAGCGAAATATATAGATAGATAAACACTGAGAGAGAGAGAGAGAGAGAGAGAGAGAGAGAGAGAGAGAGAGAGAGAGAGAGAGAGAGAGAGAGAGAGAGAGAGAGAGAGAGAGAGAGAGAGAGAGAGAGAAAGAAAGAGACAGAGAGAGAGAGAGGGCGAGAGGTAGAGAGAGAGAGAAAGAAAGAAAGATAGATAGATAGATAGAAAGAAAGAGAGAGCGAGAGATGAGACTGCGAGAGAGAGAGAGACAAGTGGTCCTCACGTAACATTACAATCCATCCAAGCGTCGGGCTCCATCCCGTGATAACATCCTCCCTCACACCTCAGAGTGTCCGCCATTGTCCTCCCTCTTCATTCACCTTCATTACCGCATCTCTTCGCCATAGCCCTTCTCATTCGCTGCTCGCTATATCACTGTCGCCGGATTCCTTCCCTTCACCTACCTTCACTATTTCACAATGGATTTCATTGGCGATGATGATTTAGAAGAATAGATGGGTATAAATGAGATGTGATGGGAAGAGATTTTTAAAAAATTAAGGCGTTTTGATTGTATTGTTATCAGAATTATTTGGTTTAGGGGATAATTCTGAGGACGGTGTAATCGAGACGGGTTAATTACACCATTTGGATTTTAAAGTTACGATAGAGATAGAGAGTAGGGGAGAGGTGGGGAGGGGTGGGAAGGGGGTGGGGGATATAAGGAGATGAATGTAGAAGAATGAAGGAAGAACATACTTAAACAAAAACAAAGAATAAGAATGTTTAAGGGATACGAAGAAGTGAATACGAAGGAATAGGAAGGGGCGGGAGGGGGAGGGGGAGAGGAGATAGGGGGAAGGGGGATGAGGGAGGGTTGTAATCCATGCAAATACAATACTTCAACGATTATTCTCATTATTGTTATTACGTTACGTATCCTCATAACCTCATAATTATTCCCTCGTGATTATGCACCAGTGTAAGGGAAAACAGCCCTTAATGCAACTCGGCAAACGGTTCCTGCCAGTAGATCACATTATGCTGAGTCACGAGGGAGATATGGCATTTTTCATTCAAAACATGATAACTTATGATGACTTATCTTATTAAGTAAAAACAATGGCTTTCACATTTAATTGATCGTCATTATCTTTATCTACGAGGATAAGTTTATAAGTGGAGACAGAGGAACGGGAGAGGAGTGGGGACCGAAGGAGGTGGATAAGAAATCGAACGAGGTGGATAGTGGAGAGACCGAATGAACTGGGAGGAGAGAGACCGAAGGAGGTGGATAGGAGATCGAAGGAAGGGGATAGTGGAGAGACCGAATGAAGGGGAGGAGAGAGACCGAAGGAGGTGGATAAGAGATCGAAGGAGGTGGATAGGAAAGAGACCGAAGGAAGTGGATAGGAGATCGAAGGAAGTGGATAGTGGAGAGACCGAATGAAGGGGGAGGGGAGAGATCGAAGGAGGTGGATAGGAGATCGAAGTAGGTGGATAGTGGAGAGGCCGAATGAAGGAGGAGGAGAGAAACCGAAGGAGGTGGATAGTGGAGTACCGAATGAAGGGGGAGGAGAGAGGTCGAAGGAGGTGGATAGGAAAGAGACCGTAGGATGTGGATAGGAGATCGAAGGAAGTGGCTAGTGGAGAGACCGAATGAAGGGGGAAGAGAGAAACCGAAGGAGGTGGATAGGAAAGAGATGACCGAAGGAAGTGGATAGGAGAGAGACCGAATGAAGGGGAAGAAGAGAGACCGAAAGATATGGATAGTAGAGAGGCCCGTAGAGAAGACTAATGAAAATAAATAGCCAGGAGGGATGGAGGACACCAGGGGAAACAGAAAAAACGGCTAGCGAAAGGAAGAGACAGCGAGGGGACCGAGGAAAAGAAGGGGAGACAGAAGGAAGCCGAAAGGAAAGAGAGAGAGAAAGACACACGGCGATGAAGAATGAGATGGGAGCCCCTCGTCGACCATCCTCGTAGCCGACGTCCATCAGGATAAATCTACATCGAAACAAAGGACTGTCGCTACGCATGCTCTTCGCTCTGACGCCTGCCTGCAATCGGCCCCTTTGTGACATTAATGCCGTCATTATCCCGCCGTATTTTTGTCTTTAACAGTTAACGGAGGTCTTATTGTTCCTTTGTCCACAGACGGAGTTTTTGTCGGCACTCAACTTCCTTTGTTGGTCGGCGATCCGGGCTTGTCCTCTTCCCCTCGCCCACTTCTCTCTCTTCTCCCACTTCTTCTCGGTTCTTTTCTTCTGTTCCTTCTCCCACTTCTTCTCTTCTCTTCCTCCTTCAACTTATCTTCACTTCCTTCTCCCACTTCTTCTCTTCCTGCTCCAACTTCTTATTTTCTCTTCAATCTCCAACTTCACCTCACTTCCTTCTCCAACTTCTTCTCTTCTCTTCCTTCTCCAACATCTCTTCACTTCCTTCTCCAACTTCTCTTCCTGCTCCAACTTCTTCTCTTCTCTTCCTTCTCCAACTTTTCTTCACTTCCTTCTCCCACTTCTTCTCTTCTCTTCCATCTCCAACTTCTCTTCATTTCCTTCTCACACTTCTTCTCTTCTGTTCCTTCTCCAACTTCTTCTCTTCTCTTCCTTCTCCAACTTCTTCTCTTCTCTTCCTTCTCCAACTTCTCTTCACTTCCTTCTCCCACTTCTTCTCTTCTCTTCCTTCTCCAACTTCTCTTCACTTCCTTCTCCCACTTCTTCTCTTCCTGCTCCAACTTCTTCTCCTCCTGCTCTAACTTCTTATTTTCTCTTCCTTCTTCTACATCATCTCTTTCTTCTCCAACTTCTTATCTTCCTTCTCCCATTTTTTTTCTCTTCCTTCTCAAACCTCACTTTCTTCTCTAACTCCTTGTGCTCCTTCTCTCACTTCCTCTTTTCTCCTCCTTCTCCAATCATTATCTTTCTTATCCCACTTCTTCTCTTTCTTCGTCTTCTTCTTCCTCTCTGGATATTTCTGATCGTCCTTTTTGTTTTGTTTTTCGTCTCCATTTTTCTTCTTCTATATAATTAATGACCAAAAAGATGATGCCAATAAAAGCAGTAACAATAATGATGACGAAGACAACAACAACAACAATAACAATGATTGCAATATGGGTATGATATCAAAGATGATTGTGAAAGCCGATATGATATCAATAATAATGATACAGAAAATGATAATCATAATAATCATGAAATTGACAATAAACTAATAGCCATACTACTAATAATGATAATAACAATACTAATAACTATACAACAATTATGATTAAAACTAATAAATATGTTGATACTACAACAACAGAAACAGCAATGATGATGATGATTATGAAATAACAGTAGCAATTATGATAATACCAATAATTATAATGATAATAATGATGATAAAAGCAATAATAACGATAATAATAATAGTGATAATGACAATGATGATAATAATGATGACCAAAATAATGACAAAATGATAACAATAATAATATTAATAACAGCAGCAGTAGTAGAAGCAGCAGTAATAATATCATTAATAGTAGAAATACTAGTACTAATAGTGATAACAGTAGTAGTAGTAGTAGTAATGAAAATAGTAATTATATTAATTGCATGGATGAAAATAATTATGATACTGGTGATGATGGTGATAATAGTGGTCAAGATGATAATAGTAATGATGATGATAATGTTAATGATAATGATAGTAATGATGATAATAGTGGTGATAATGATAATACTGATAACACTGATAATGATAACAAATACAACAATAATGGTGATGATGACAACAAAGCGAAGATGATAATAACAATGATAACGGCAATAATGATAATGACATTTATAACATCAACTGATACAACAAGAAAGAGTGAAAACACAAATAAACAAACGCAAATACAATACAACTCCAAACTCCACGAAATTCCCCACCATAATTCACTACCATAATCACTTTTCTAATACATCACCGCACCATACCTCACTACACCATATAACCACCCGCTCTACCCCCCTTCCCCTCCCCTCCATCCTTTGAAGGCACGGCCTCTTCCCTCCTCCCCCCTCCCCCCCTTCCCCTTACCGCCATGAGAAAGAGGGAGAAAAAGAAGAGGAGGAGAAGGAAAAGGAGGAGGAAGAAGAGAAATATGCGGAAGAAGATAAATAGGGAGAAGGGGGGGGGGGAAAAACAGAAAAAATAAGAGGGGGGATAAGAGAAAAAGTAGAGGAGGAGGAGGAAGATGAAGAGAAATATGTGGAAAGAGGAGGAGGAGGAAGAAGAGAAATAAGAAGAACATAGAGGAAGAAGAAAAGTAATGTGGATAGGAAGGAGTAGGAGGAACAGAAAAAAAGAGGAAGAAGAAGAAGAAGAAAAATATGAGAAAGATGGAGATGGAGGAGAAAGTAGAGAAATAGAAGAAGAAAGAGGAGGAGGAAGTAGAGAAATAGAAGAAGAAGGAAGAAGAGGAAGTAGAGAAATAGAAGAGAGAGGAAGGGGAAGAAAAAGAGAAAAAAGAGGAGGAGGAGGAAGAAGAAGATAAAAAAAAGGAGGAGGAGGACAAGAAAGTGGGAGGAAGAACTAAATAGAAGGGAGAGCTAAAAAGAAGGAAGAGGAGGAGGCACGGTCTCCCCCCCCCTTACCTCCTTACCGCCACCCTCCTCTATCCTACCTCCAGGCTGCGGACGAGCTGACGGACAAGCGGCAAGTCGTGGCGTGCGGACAGTGCGGCCGATTAGAGGGTGTCGGAGGCATAGATCACGAGTTGCCCGGGGGAGGAACCCATGGGGGAGAGACTGGGGGAGAGGGACCGGGGGAGAGGGACCGGGGGAGGGGGACCGGGGGAGAGGGACCGGGGAGGAACCCATGGGGAGAGGGACCGGGGGAGGGGGACCGTGGGAGAGGGACCGGGGGAGAGGGACCGGGGGGACGGGAACCCATGGGGGAGGGATCGGGAGAAGGGATCGGTGAGGGAGAGGAGGAGGGACCGGGGAAGGAGGGCAGCAAGGAGGAGGATAAGGGGAGGGGGGGGGGCAGCAAGCAGAAGGGACCGGGGAGGAGGAGGAGGAGGAGGAGGAGGGGTACACAGCAAGGAGAAGGGACAGGAGAGGGGGGGGGATAACAAGGAGAAGGGGGGGGGGACTTGAGATAGCTATGGGAGGGACAAGGAGAAGAACTAGGGGGAGGGAGGGACGAGGAATGGAAGGGATGAGGGGAGAATTTTGAGAAGGAGGACAAATTGATCAGGTGAGGAATAGAGAGAAATAAAAAAAGAGGAAAAAGGGATAAGAGGGGGAGGAAGGAGAGGTTGCAGGAGAAGCACGAAGAGAGGAATAGGAGGAGGAAGAAAAAGAGAAATAAGAAGGACGGAGAGAAGGAGGAAGAAGAAGAAAGAAAAAAAAAAGTATGAGCAAGAAGAGAAGAGCGAAGAGAAATACGGGGAAAAGGACAAGAAAGTGGGAGGAGGAGCTAATAAAGAAAGAACAGAATACAAAAAGACAGAAGATGAGGCAGCGAAAGAGGAGAAAGGGAAATGAGGAGGAGGTTAAGGAGAAGGAGAAGGAGGGAGATGAGGGATAGAAGAGAAGAAGGATGAGAAGTCAAAGGTAGAGCAGTAGTTTTAGGAAGATGAGGGGTGGGAGGAGGAGAAGGAGGGGGAGGAGGAGGAGGAGAGTCGGAGGAGGAGTCGGGGGAGGAGGAAGAAGAAGAGGAGGAGGAGGGGGAGGAAGAGGAGAAGAAGAAGAGGAGGAGGAGATAGACGAGGAAGGAGATGAAAAGGAGGGGGAAGAAAAAGAAGAAAAAAGAAGAGAAAGAGGAAGAGGAGAAGAAAAGAGGCAATGAGATTAGAAACAAGGAAAGCCAATTGTGAGGCAAAGGTGGGTGAGGCAGAAGACGGAGAGGAAAGGAAACTGCTCCATTGGGGAGTAATTACACAATGGTAATTTCACAACATGCCCGAGGAACATTCGCAATGGGCTTACATTTTTTCTTTTTAATTTCCTCTTTTTCTTCTTTAAATAAGAGGAAGAGTTTAGACCTGTGTATTCACTATCACAGAAGACCGAACATCAGAGGAAACACATATTGTTAGGTCTTAGAAAAATTTTCATATTTCATAATGTTCATAAAGCTTAAATCATTCCATCAAGGTTTGAATTAACTAACAAATCTGTCTTTATCTTGTCCGTCTTCAATAATTTTAAATCACACTCGTCATCATATATTACAAAATGACCTTCCTTTAATAAACCCAAGTTTGTAACTGACGTCGAAGCGAATTTTCGGAAGGTTCGAGCCAGAGGAAGGTAACCGGAAGTGTGGGTGTTTGGGCGTGAGGGCGGCGGACGGCGGGCGCGTGGAGACTTGGAGAGGTCATGCAGTGGTCATGCCTCGCAGGCTGGACGCTGACCATCATCTCGGCTTTATGGGATTAAGTTGACGACCACTGGTCAGACGACCTGACCCGACCCGTCTACCCCTCCCCCCCTTCCCCCTTTCCTCTTCCTGCCTCCACCTTTCGTACTCTTTCCCTCTCCTTGTTCCCTTAACACAAGTTCCTCCTGTCCTTTCTCCTTATCTCCCTTTCTCTGTGACTGTTGCTTTCCCTCCAAAATTTCCTCCCCCCTTCCTGTTCTCCTCTCCTTCCCCTCCACCTCCCCCCCCCCCCCCCTCCCCTTCCCCCCACAGCCCAAGTACCTGTATGCAAATTGCGTCTTAAAATCTCGCAGCGTTTTTGCTTGCGCTCGTGTGTGCTGGCGGCTCCTCCGTGGTGCCTGTGGTGACGTCACGCGATGACAGTGTGATGATGACGATGATGCTCTTCTCCAAGGTGATGATTATGGTGATGAAGGGACACTTAGAGAAGTGGTGATGGAAGGCAGAGTAGAGATTGAAGGTTGAAGGGCCAGGAAGTTGAACCGACGGAGCGGAAGGATGTGGAAGATAACGATGGGGTTGACGTGGGGGTTGGGGCGGGGAAACAGAAGAAGGAGAGACAGACTATAAGAAAGAAACGTAAGGATAACAAACAATAAAACAAATAAACAAAGAAACAACGAAACTGAAGATGACTGAGAATAGGGGGAAGGAGAGAGACAAGGATACTAAAAAAGTCGAAGAAAAAATCAGCGACAGAGAGAGCGAGTACGAGAGAGAGAGAGAGAGAGAGAGAGAGAGAGAGAGAGAGAGAGAGAGAGAGAGAGAGAGAGAGAGAGAGAGAGAGAGAGAGAGAGAGAGAGAAAGAGAGAGAGAATGAGAAAGAGAGAGAGAAAGAGAAAGAGAGAGAGAAAGAGAAAGAGAGCGAGAATGAGAAAGAGAGAGAGAGAGAGACAGAGAGAGAGAGAAAGAGAGAGATTAAGAGAGAGAGATGGAGAAAGAGAGAGAGAGAGAGAGAGAGAGAGAGAGAGAGAGAGAGAGAGAGAGAGAGAGAGAGAGAGAGAGAGAGAGAGAGAGAGAGAGAGAGAGAGAAAGAGAAAGAGAGAGAGAATGAGAAAGATAGAAAGAGAGACAGACAGACAGAGTTAGAAAGAGAGAGATTAAGAGAGAGAGAGAAGGAAAAAGAGAATGAGAGAGAAAGAAGGCGCAAGTGATAGCGAGAGAGAGAGAAAGGAAGAAAGAAAGAGAAGAAAAACCCAGAAGGACAAAAAAGGGGGGAAAAGTACAACAAAGATCTCGCTCCATCATCGCAAAACAATCACGACTGCTTGCACAAAAAAGCCGGGTCCCTCGGTGCTTGCAGGGCCTGGCAGATCAAGGAGGCACAGAATGGGGTAAATAAATACTTCTGGGAATATTCTGGTCGCAGCCGCGGGCGCGACACGGGTGCAGCTGCTGTGTGGGCGGGGAAGGGGGGAGGAGGGAGGAGGGCAGAGGGGAAGGTTGGTGATGGGAGGGATGGGCAGGAAGGGGTGGGGTGGGGGATGCGCAGAGGGGAAGGGCTGGGGATGGGAAGGATGGGCAGGAAATGGGGGAGGTGGGGGGAAGCGCAGAGGGAAAGGTTGGTGATGGGAGGGATGGGCAGGAAGGGGTGGGAGATGGGGGAGTGCAGAGGGGAAGGGCTGGGGATGGGAAGGATGGGCAGGAAATGGGGGAGGTGGGGGGAAGCGCAGAGGGGAAGGGCTGGGGATGGGAAGGATGGGCAGGAAATGGGGGAGGTGGGGGGAAGCGCAGAGGGAAAGGTTGGGGATGGAAGGGATGGGCAGGAAATGGGGAAGAATGGAGAGGGGAAGAGGGATGGGGCAGATGGAAGGAGCAAGGGGATTGTAGGGAGAAACCAAAAAAAGGGTAAGGAGAGGGTAAAGGGAGGGGGAAAGGGCAGGGGAGAATAGATGGAGGGCAGAGGGCAGGGTAGGGCAGGGGGAGGGGAAGGAGGGCAAGGAAAACAAGATAAGGGGAGGGAAACCAAGGAGGTAGGAAAGGCAAGAGGGAGTATTGGGATGGAAGAAGATGGAGGAAGGAAAATTAGAATGGGTTGAATTGAGAGGTAAGTTGCCATGGGTCAGGGGGATGGACATGGAGGGGCGGGGGATGGGAGGGGAGATAGAGGGAAGGAAAGTGGAGAGAGATCGATGCACGGAGAGATGGGTGGAGGGAAGGAAAAGCGGAGAGGGAGGGTTGCAGAGGATGTGGAGAGGGAGGGAAGAAGAATTGGAAGGAAATGGAGAGGCAGAAAGGGAGGAAGGGAGAGGAGATGGAGAAGGTGGGAAGGGGAGGGAATAGAGAGTGAGGTAAGAGGAGGGGATGAGAGGATGTGGAGAGGGAGGGAAGAAGAAATGGAGAGGCGTAAAGGGAGGAAGGGAGAGGAGATGGAGAGGGAGGGAAGAGGAGGGAATGGAAAGGGAGGGAAGGAGAGGGAATGGAGGGGAAGAAAAGAAGAGGGAATGGAGATGGAGGGAAGGAGAGATGGAGGGGAAGGGAAGGAGACGGAAAAGATAGGGAGGAAAAGAGAGGGAATAGATACGGGAGGGTAATCGAGGGGTTTGACGGACGAAGGGTACACATGATAGCTAACAATTAAAAACAAAAACAAATAAAAATAGAAAACTCAAAATAATAATAATAAAAGAAAGAAAGAAAGAAAGAAAGAAGTTGCCAAAAATCTCCGTTGTGAATCCGCCATGTTTGATCATTTTCGTTCTGTGAATTTAGAAAGATCATCAACATCAGCCTTGAGCCTTGGCTTTTTTGACACTGAGGAGTATCTGAATCATTAGGCTGTTTTACGTATTTTTATTACCATATATTTCCCATTCACGTAAATACACATCTCATATGAAGATGACGAAGGAAAATAAAATAAAAGAAAGAATAAATCTATGAGATAAATGGCTGAGGAGAAGAAGAAGAAGACGAAGAAGATCTGAATGCCTTCCTTCCCAGACTTATAATCATCGTATCGAATTCATATCTCATGTGCTTCTGGCAGAAAAAAAGTAACTGAAAAGAAGAAGAA
>BOPN01000955.1:75000-87500 GCA_017312705.2 Penaeus japonicus
CTAGGGCAATGCTCGGTGCCGACACTATTATAGATTAGTCTATCACGGACCTCACATAAGGCGTTCTGACCTGGTTTTCGGACGCTCTCGCGGTAGTAATTGTGGTGGTAGAGGCTGCATAGTTGCAGTGGCGGTGCGGTGCTGGTGGGGTGGTAGAAAGTAGTTGTGCTCTGGTCATGCTAAACAGCATACTGTGCGTTGCGTTAACACTTACAAGCAAGTTAAACAAAGGAATGCAAACAAATAAACACACACAGATGGCACTGGGAAGTCTCTGCGCTTCTCAGCAAACTTGTTACTAATTGCTGTCCCCCGAAGGCTTACACTCATCACAGGATGGGCCGCGAGTATTCTTCATCCTTCGATTTTAATCTTTTGATTGCGGGAACTGATTCATTGCTGTCTGTGACGCGACTCCGCAACCCGAAGGTGCAAACAGCAGGCAGTGAAAGACACTTCAATATTTCGGAAATGAATGTGTGATTGCACCAGTTACAGTGTTAACTATGTATGTATGAATGTATGAATGTATGTATATGTATATATATATATATATATATATATATATATATATATATATATATATATATATATATATATATATATATGTATGGGTATATGCATGTATGTATGTATGTATTCATGTATACATGCATCCATGCATGTATATATGTATGTATGTATATATGTATGTATGTATGTATGTATGTATGTATTTATGTATGTATGTATAAATATATGTATGCATGTATGTATATATGTATATATGTATATATGTATATATGTATGTATGTATGTATGTATGTATGTAAACATATACTTGTATATATATATACGGATATGTATGTTAGTTGAAAAATTACTATTACTATTAAGTCTTACGGGAAGATCATTCGACCGTTTCGTATGCTTATGCGTGTGTGTTTACGTTTGTGTGCGTGTGTGTGTGTGTGTGTGTGTGTGTGTGTGAGCGTCGGGCGTGCGTGCGGGCCCTTAACGTGTTGGATTCAGGCTTCGGGGCAGACCATTATTTACGGCAACAGCGCTAACTCGGGAAACCCAAGTCCCGACAGAACTTCAGAAAGAAATCTCTTTCTTGGAAATTTTATAACTTAAGTAAATGCAAATGAACAGGATTACCGATTTCATGCATAAATCTAAGGCCTAATGAGGCGAAGATGAGGGTATTCTGACGCATGAAGATATAACAAGTTTATGAGGGAGTTTAGTGGTTCCGAGCGCGAAGATGAGGTGCTCGTCCGGCACTTCATACCTGCCTGAGAGCAATCACAACAGACAGGTGGAGAATGAGGAGGGACGCGGCCCAGCGTCGCTAAGTTATGAGGGACCAGTTCTATGTGACCGGATGCACCCCCGTCCGCCTCATAAAAGAAGAAGAAGAAAAAGCAGATGAGGAAAAAAAAAGCCAATTTGTTTGCTGTATTTGGTCCTGACATGCCGAGAGGTCGCATTATATAGATTGGCCAGCCGCTTACACTGGGCGATGGGCGTCCGCTGAGGTTGGAGCGGCCGCCGGAAAGCGGGGCATTGATATGTAAAGTTGATAAATCTCTCGCCATTGTTAGAAAGCTGTAAAAAGATGATGCATCGAGTAAGAGCTCATTCACCACCAAGCGAGTCGAGAGTCTTGAAGCCTCAGCGCGCCGGCCCTTCGAGTCTCCTGAAGCAGGGTCGCCAGTGTAGGGCTCGCGCGCTATACTTGCGCCGCATATTTATAAGTGTCGGGTCGGCAGAGCGGGATTATAAACGTGTTTTTAGTCCCCAGAATCCAGTCTTGGCCGGCCATAATCCCCGGCTATGTGGATGCGGTACGCCGTGTAAACAGCCGACAGCCGTACCCAGAATGCAAGGCGCTGCTCAGGACGAGAATTCATTTGCCCATTATCATTTATATATTTTTTGCTCATTCGCGGGTGTTCCTGCGTGCGAAGTGCTATTCATTCTGTTTAAATTTGTTATGATTATCATAACTCGCTAATTCTCGTCCATGTATCATGCGGCGAGTCTTCTTTGCGAGAGGCTGGGCGTGGGCGCGCGCACGGAAGGAGGAGGAAGTGGGCGCGATGGACGAGGGGAGGAGGGATCAAAGGAACGGGGAATGCAAGAGGAATGGGCGTGCAAGGAGAAAGGGCGGAAAGGGAAAGGGAAAGGAGGAAAAAGGGGCATGGCATGTGCGTATGAGATAGAGAGAGAGAGAGAGTGAATACGTGTGTGTTTGTGTGAGTATGTGTGTACATGTGTGTGTTTGTGTCTGCGGACAGGTGTATAGATGAATAGATACACAAAAAAAATATAAACCACCAGATAAACAGAAGAAAGAACAGACAGAGATACAAATAGATCGACGAACACATAGCGAGACAGGCAGATAAATAAATAAATTATAAAATAGGTCCATAAAGAAATAAAAAGCCACAAGAAAAGAGAGACTAAGAGAGAGTGAGAAAAAGAAGAACAGCGGGAGGCGATTCGCAGAACCTGCCGCGATCGCCACCGCTTGTCTAACATGATGAACTGGACAAGAGAGCGCTAACGGCAGTAATTATAGCGAAGTGCAACACGCGTGCAACATTGCGAATAAAGCGTCGAACAACAACAATCGTAAAATCAATAACTACAAGAGGAATAAACTACACTTAAGATTTGATACAACACGCATAAAGTCAGTCACTGCAACGACAATAGATTGTGATCTAAACTTAAATGCATCTTAATCTTACGGTGATCTTGGTTTCGGTCTGTGAGTCCGACTTTCATTGGGAGAATTAAGGGCCCGGGAATTATGCAAATTAGGGGAAAAAACTATAAAATGAAATAAGTACACGGAATCATCAGTGACATAATATCAATCAAAACTAAATCACAATTATTCCCCAACAGCCAAATATGATAACAATACCGTTATACAAAATAACAACAACCAAGAATATTGTATCACAAATTGTATAAAATATGCATTGCGTTATAACCAAAAAATGATTTAGTGTTCATAAATACGCATCTAATATATGAAAGTGGCAACCGTCCAGGAATCAGCTGGCCAGCCGACACCTCAAACTACATAAAATACATTTGTATGTAAATTCACTAATAATACAACACACTTGTACTTGTGGATGACGGGAATGAGTTGTACACACGCACACGGGACGTACACAACACGGAGATACGCACATAATATTTACTCGTGTACATGTTTATCGAAATTTGATAACATCTAAAGAGTGCTTATGTGCGAGTGATCAATGAATAAAGAAATGAAAGGTGATATAAAACGAAATGGTGATAAAGATTAGAACATGAAATCACATTCAGATTCATACATGCAAGTGTAAGCAATCAGACGTACGTACATATCTTCAGACACACAGCCACACACATAGACAAACAGACACACATACAGATAAACACACACACATACACACACACACGCAAGGACACACAGACACACACACACACACATACACACAAGGACACACAAATACACACTCACACAAGTACACACAGACACACACGCAAGGACACACACACACACACACAAACACAGACACCCAGACAAACACACACACACAAGGACACTCACACGCAAACATACACGCATACCTACCTACCAAACAGACGCACACACGAACATGCACGCACGCACGCACGCACGCACGCACGTCTGTTTGGTGGTCGTGACACGCGTCTTTTGATTTAAATGTTCTGAACCAACAACGTTCGTCACGCTGAATCTCCAGGCATTACCATCTGCTTTCCCCGCTCTCTTCTTATTATTATTCTTCCTCTTCTTCTTCTTCTTTTTCATCTTCTTTTTCATCATCATCATCTTCTTCTTCTTTTTCATCATCTTCTTCTTCTTCTTCTTTTTCATCATCATCATCTTCTTCTTATTATTATTCTTATTCTTCCTTTTATTCTTCTTTTTCATCTTCTTTTTCATCATCATCTTCTTCTTCTTTTTCATCATCATCATCTTCTTTTTCTTCGTCTTCTTCTTCTTCCTTCTTGTTCTTATTCTTGTTGTTGTTCTTCTTCTTAATCTTCTTTTTCTTCTTCTTCTTCCATTCTTCTTGTTCTTCTCCTTCTTCCATTCTTCTTCTTCATCTCCTTCCATTCTTCTTCTTCCTCTTTTTTATTTTTTCTTCTACTCTTGTTCTTCTCATTTTATTTCTCCATCTTCTTCTTGTTTTTTTTCTTCTACTTCTTTTTCCATTCAATTTTCTCCATATTCCTCTTCTTTATTTTGTTCTCCTTTTATTTATTCTTTATAGTATTCCTCTTCCTTTTCTTTTTCTTATTTACAGTTTCTTCTTATTCCTCTTCCTTATTTTTCTCCTACTCTTCTTCTTCTTCTTCTTCCTCATTTCCTTTTCCTTTTTCCTCTTAATGTTCTCCTTCTTTCTATTCTTTTATTTCATTTTTATTTTCCAATTCTTCTTCTTTTTCATTATCATCATCATCTTCGCCTCCATTATCCTTGCTGATGCTTCTTCTTCTATTCTTCTGTATTCCTCTTCTCCTCCTCTTTCTTTTTCGCTTTTTTCTTCTTCCTATTCTTTCTTCTTTGTTTCTAATTCTTTCCCTTATTCTTTTTCTTTCTTTCTTTGTCCTACTCTGTTTCTCCTCTTGTTTCTAATATTCTTCTTCTTCTTCTTCTTCTTTTCTTCTTTTTCTTCTTCTGCTCCTCCCTCTCCTCCTCTTTCTTCATTTTATTCTTGTTGTTGTTGTTATTATTATTATTGTTCTTCTTTTCCTTCGTCTCCTTCTTTTTCATTTGTTTCTTCCTTAATTCCTCCTCCTCCCCTGATTATCCATTTCTCCTTTTCTTCTTGTTTACTTCCCGCTCCTTCTCTTCCTCGTAGTCTTTCCTTCACACTCTTTCCTTCAGTATCCAGCTCTTCCCTCCAACCTCCCTCCCCCCTCCCTCCCTTGCTCCCTTCCACCACCTTTTGTCTCGTATATTCAAGAAATCCCCGAGTCTCTAATTACATACTGATTTAATTGCATCACATATTCCCCCGGCCATTAGCAGGTTTAATTATGCAATCAAGACGTTTCCCATTAACTTGTCTCAACGGCAAGATGTTGCACACGGCCGCCTCGTCTTCGCCCCAGGCCAGGTTGCAGGATTTCTCTCTCCGGGACACTTCGGGAACACTAGACACGAAAAGGCTCCTCCTCGGCCGATCCCACTCGCGCCCGCAGAAGGCAACGCAGGTGGTGACGGGCCAGCTGCTGGGGGGGGGGGGGTGCAAGGGGCGTAGGGGCGGCCTAGGGGGCAGTGTGAGGGGCGTAGGGGCAGCCTAGGGAGCAGCACAAGGGGAGTAGTGGCGGCCCAAGGGCAGCGCAAGGGACGTAGTGGCGGCCAAGGGGCAGCTGGGGGCAGTGTAAGGGGCGTAGGGGCAGTCTAAGGGCAGCGCAAGGGGAGTAGTGGCGGCCCAGGGGCAGCGCAAGGGGCGTAGGGGCAGCTGGGGTCAGTGTAAGGGGCGTAGGGGCAGTGTAAGGGGCGTAGGGGGAGTAGGCTAATTACGAATTGTGATGGCATGAATTACATCTCATTAAAATCATTATGCCATGTACTGCGGTATTATCATTACTCTCCATTGCGTTTGTCTTTCACTCTCCCTCTCAAATGAGTAATAGGAAAAGGCGAGAGAAATGCAACATAATTGATTAATCATACAACTCGTCAATGCACTGCAACGAATGCATAAACAGGCGGGTCGAAGAGCGTGAATATAAAAGGACTGCCTCGAAGAGTCAACAAATTTTGTTATCATATTTAATTTTCTGAGAGAGAAAATAAATAGGGAAGTGAGCTTAGCATTAACATGTAGATGCTGACTTGCAGAGGAAGATTAACCACGTCTGCAGTCATTATTCCCAAATTATTGCAGAATAATAATCTTATTCAGATGACTCCTTCGCCATTATTCGAACGATATAGTGGAAAGATCCACACGCGTTTAAAATCATGATATTTCATTCTCTAAAGCGAGATACATTCGAGTCTAAGTATATCTTTAGTTGTGGTCAATGGAGAGCTACAGATGTCCGCTGTGAGCAACGGCAGTAAAAGTCTCAGAAATTGCACATCGTTCAAGGCCAAACACCCGGCAGAAATGAGGGACCGCAAGTGAGTGAGTTTAGATGCGTTTAGAGTGCGTTTTTGATGCACGCATGTCGCTTCTATTCATTTTCGAAACCATGGGTCATTGAGAGTCTATTTAGTCATTTTAATCAGACTCATACATTATGGAAATTGGCCATGCAATCCAACAAGCGCTGGGCATGCAAGGAACTGACCGCAATCATTTTCTCTCCGTCTCTTGTTAGGAGAGAAGATAATGGACTTTTCCATTATTTACTTTCCTTTAATTTCGTCGTTCTTATCCCTCTTCTCTTTCTAGATCCCCCCTTCCTCCACCGCCCCCCACCCACCTCTGCATTGTTGTTTACGAGGAGGCCACACCTGCGTCGAGATGCCCAGGTAACTCGCTAATTGAAACGTCCGTCGTGAAGATTTTATGGTTTTTGAAAGTTACCTGCGGGCTCACGTGGGGGTAATGGTGGCGGAGGCCGAAAATATGATGTAAAAATTGAATAAGTCTTGTTCATCAGCTGATTCACTTCCCCTCCCTCCCACCACCCACTCACCCAGCTACAGGTGTTTTGCTTTATCATATTTCTTTCTTCTTCTGACTGCGTTAATTAAAGAGCTCGGCAGGTGGATCGTCTTGAGCTTTGCTATCTCACCTAAACGATCAAGGCGAGGGGAATTTCTGAGATCTTTCAGGCATTCTGTAAGAAATCCATAACTGCAAAAAGAACTCGAAACTAATACGTGCTATTCTTCAAATTCTTTATTAGAATTGTCTTTCAGTAATCATTCTACTACCAAAGAAAGAATTCCGATGATTAATAATAATTAAAAAACAAAACAAAAAACTAATTGGTTTGTCCCTCGGTATGTATCTAACTGAATTATCTTTCAATAATAATTCCAGAATTTCAATAACAATTCAGAATGATCTTTCTGTAATAATTCCAAAAACACACAAAAACGATTCCCTCTGATTAATTTGAGAAAACGCTGAATGGTTTGTCGCTAGGCATGTGCCTGAATGCCAATGCGGTTCAGTCACCTGGTCATCGACTGCAGCGCCACTGAGATCTCGTTGCTCCTTCCCACTGTTATTATGACCCTTCTATTCTCAGGCTTTCCTCGCTGGTTATTTCCTGCCTCTATATCTCATTATGATATATCAACTCCTTGCTCCGCTCGTTTCATCACACACACACACACACACACACACACACACACACACACACACACACACACACACACACACACACACACACACACACACACACACACACACACACACACACACACACACACACACACACACACACAAATACAAATACAAACACACACAGTCAATTCTATCCTGCGTGTTAAGGGTGGCATCGGGCCCATGCTCGTTTCACTAGAAGGCAGGCGCTTTAACCAGGCGTCCCGTGGGTTGCTGAGTAAAAGTAGATGTAGAAAGGGGTAGAGGTAGTGAATGTGGGCGGGGTGGATGCGGGCGTGAAGGGTGGGCGTGGTCACGAGGGGGGAATTAGGTCAACATAGCTTTGGTGTGGATGCAACAAAGGGGGTGAATGGAAGTCCTCGCGCGTGCCGCTGTTGTCTTTGTTGTTCTTTTTGCTTTGCTATTGTTCTTGTCTGTTTATCTCGTCTCCTATCATCGTTGTCTCTCGAGTATTGCGCCGAAGTTGTCGTCGACCTTCCATTGCTGAATATTTTCATGAATGATTTTGACTGTATTGTTGCTGATGTTACCATGGACAGTCATGTTACTGAATTACATTGGACTATGTCATTAGGGTGTAACAGTCGTAACTGCAAAACTTAATCTTCTCTTTGTTGTCAACTCTTCTGTTCTGAATGTTACCCAGTTGCTAGTTGCTATGCCATGACGCTCTCCCTTCTTTTCCTACCCAGCCCTTCTCGCGTGGGCGGGGTGTACTGCAGGGTGACAGCTGCTGAACGGCGTGGCAGTGTTGCACTTTGTTGCGCACTTCAGCTTCCGGCAGACACAACCCGGCCAGCCGCATCGGCTAACACCTTCCAGCGGCCGAAAGGGAAAAGTTCAAGGGAGATGGATTCCTTGAGAACTCCTTCCTTATAGATGTGCGCAAGATTACACACGATCGAAAGAGAGGGAACTCTACTACGTAAGACATTCCGTTCCTACAGGCTCTTGCCTTTCGTCCTGGGGTATCTTTTATCTATGTCTGTCTGTATGTTTATTTGCTCCCACCTCTTCTCTTTCTTTTTTTTTCCTTTCATCCTTCTCTCTCTCTCCTCCTCCTCCTCCCACCCTCCCTCCATCCCACTCTCTCTCTCTCTCTCTCCTCCTCCTCTTCCCCCCTCCCTCCCTCCCTCCCCCCCCCTCTCTCTCTATCTCTCTTTCTCTCTCTTTATTCCTTCCTCCCCCCCCCTCTCTCTCTCTTTCGTTCCTCCCTCCCACCCTCTTGAAAGACAGGGTGCACAGTGCCCACTGTGCCAGGGGAAGGAATGTCGTAGGCCGGCGTCCGGAGAGCGGGCGCGTTGGAGACCGTGCCCGCTGTGACGGTGTGTTGTCGCCTCTTGTTTGTGGTTTGTGGTGTACTTTATCTTCCTTGTGGGCGAGTAGGGGCAGGTTCTTTGTGGTTTGCGGGCTCATTTTACAACAAAGAGAACGCTCTATTCAGTTTAGCTTCTAGAGGTGACGATGTGTCAATACTAATAGGAATGATAGCGTACTGCTGCGGTTGTCTCGCACGCTCTCGCGGCGGATGGGCGAGGAAACACTTGTCATATTTTATGGGCTTTTAAACACTGAAATTTTTGTCTACTTGAACGTCGTCTTGTAAGCGTCGGCGTTTCTCGTGCTTATTTAAGAGCTGCCATTAAGGCTTAAGAATTCTCATTTGCTGAAATTGCCCGACATGGATCCATTATTCATCGCAAAATGGTTGGAATTCCTCGTTTGTCTCGTTTGGATTCGAAAAAAGTGTAAAATCGTCTTGCCATTCGCTCTCTCTGTCTCAGGAGGGAAGCGGGTCTCTACACAAAGACCCCCTACTGTTCGTTTTGTCTTTTATGGGTCGACATTTCTATGTAAAACTCGTCCCCACGAATTCAGACTCATTTCAGAATTATTCGCATCCCTGTGCGAAATCCTCCTGAAATCTTCGAACCCCGCTTCGAGACCGACGAAGGGCGTGACGATCTTACAAACGCCTTAGTTAACCTGATTGCTCGTGTTATCTCCCGCCTCCTCTGGCAACAGATGTATGGAATTCGGCCGACAATTTGCACACCAAAAAGGAGTGCGTGTAATTTATGGGAGTTATGTGTAGTGCTTATCACCGCGAGGGCGTGGCCGGGCCGCCCTCATCAGCGAGGAAAGTAATATTGCTGTTGCTTGCCCTCTTGCATGAATGCCTGCTTGCGGTTCGTTGAGTAATTGGACCACGGAGGTGTGGCTGGCGGTGCGAACGCGGGCGGGGGTCGAGGGGCCGCTGGTCAGGTTTCCTCAGACACGGCGACAATGACGTATGGAAGCGCCCTTGAGATCGCGGCGGCGGGATGCAGATGCTGCCGCTGGGTTTGGCACGCAAGGCAGTGCTTATGCCGTGGGGATACCCAGGTAGCTTACTCGTCGGGCGTGAGACCTGGCTGTACATGCGACCTGGTGCTACGTTCTCCTGAACTACATAGCAAATCGACACATCTAGATTTCCAGGTCACAGCTGACAGAGACGCTCGGGGCTAAAACAAGGACATCCCCGTTAACCAGAGGATCCTGAAGACGGTGTGGGAAGGACCCATTATCTCCTAGTGGGCGTGGCCGGGGAGAGGAGTCGGCGGGGAGGGTGAGGGGGAGAGGACCTGTGAAGCTAAGTGGTCCCTCTGGAGGAGATGGCGAGATAATCTTGACTACTTAGTGTCAGGATCTATAGGTCTACATCCTTCACTCCACCCCCTCCTCCCAAGGCCTAGGTTCTATCTCCACTCCAGCTCCTCGCCCCCCCCCCCCCTCTCCTCTGCCTCCCCTTTACCTGGCGTTTGGGAGATTCCAGACTCTATCGGTCCAACCTCCGTGGTCCCAAAGCTTTCCTCCCCTTGTCACCGCATAGGCCTAGTTCCGTCTGGGTCCTTCTCGTTTTCCTCGGATCCTCAACGACCTTGAGATCTTTTCCTTTTTAACACCAGCTTTCTCTCACCCTATCTCGCTGGCCCACTTAGGACCCGTATACAACCACACCCTCCCTTTCCTCACTCGCACTTAACCTCCCACAAACATTCGAACATTCTAAATCAGCCAACGATCTCGTCTTCAACATTTAAACTTGCCTTCGATCCTTACGTTCTAAATTCCCCCGCAACCTTCACCTCCCCGAGAAAGCCTCTCAACTATGCCTACCGTCTTCTTGCAGAACGGCACGCGTGCCACTCACGGCGGGTCGAGATTTCCAGAAGGTGCCACAGCAATGCCGCCGAGTCGAGGCATCTGTCACTTTGTCTTCACCGCCCACTCCCTCGCCCTTACCCTCCACCTTCCCCAGTTCTTTACTCCTGTCCTTCCTCAATCCCTCACTCCTGTGCTTCTCCAGTCCCTTTCGGTAGTCCTTTCCCAATCTCTCTCTCCTGTCCTTCCCCAGTCCCTTACCACTGCCCTTCCCCAATCCCGTACTCCTACTCTTCCCCAGTCCCTTACGCCCGCCCTTTCCCAATCCCTCACTCCTGCCCTCTGACTCTGCTCGCTCATCGCTCGTCACGACTGCTGGTGGAGCGCCCTGGACTCTAGCAACACCTGTACTTTATAGGACATCTAGACTCCTAGTAATTATGTGCACTTCATCGGTTACTAGTATTCCAGAACTCTTCCCCAAGTAGTCTCTCCAGTTGATTTCAGTTTGCAAGCAACTGACAGGCAACGTAAGGTCAAAAGGAATGTGCCAGCTGACGACCATCTGCCCCGCCAATGCCTTAACTGACAACTGTGCCGGAACCGCAGTTAAAACGTGCAGCTCCGTGAACTCATCCATCACACCTGTCACTAACAGGAGGTCAACGCATACACAGCTGTGGTCGTCTGAACCATCACGACTATATGCATTACAGTTGTCGCACTCGCCACCACCACGACCGCTTACACCCTCATCACCGCAGCCACCACGACCACCACTTAATTCTTCATCTTTATCGCAAGCAGTGCGACCACCTGTAATGGTGCAGACACGACCTCAACTACGCAAGCACGACATGAACAGCAAAGGCTTTTGCACATGAGATATTTGGCGTTTGTGATGATCCAATGTCCTCAATGAGGCTTGGTTTGCAGAATACATCTTTTCCCTGTACTAGACAAGGTGTGGTATATCCAGTAGCCAGAACGGTCTCCGATCTTGCACTTCTCGGCTGCTGTCTTGACGCGAATGCTCAAAGCCTTGCAATCAAAATTTCGAAAAATATTGCCGCTATTTTTCGTGATTATATAATTGCAATGGCGGGCGTGGATGGAGGAAGGGAGAGAGGGGAGTTAGTGGGAAATTAATGAGAAAATGAAAATGTAAAAAACAGGAAGGGAGATAGATAAAGAAAGATAGGGACATAGACGTAGAGAGAGAGAGAGAAAGAGATAGATAAATAGATAGATAGATAGAGACAGACAGAGAGAGAAAAAAGAATCAGAGTGAGAGAAAGAGAGAATGAGAGAGAGAGAGAGAGAATGAGAGAGAGATAAAATGAGAGTGAGAGAACGAGAGAGAGAAAATGAGAGAGAGAGAGGTGAGGGTGGGGGTGGGGCGGTGATGAACCCATAAAGCGAAGAATCGAGTCTTTCGTAACGGTTTTCCAACTCGAGCAGCGCTACGCCCGCGTTCGCTCTTTGCTTATTCATTCCTGTAAAGGGTCATGGATAAAATATAACGATCTAGATCATATTTCAAGCAAACATCTGTCTTTTTATCAAGTATTAATCTATTCGTTTCCTTTTACTTTCATCATAACGACGATGAATAAAAATAAAACAATTTAAAATAATAGAACAAGATAATCTTTGTAGCGCTATCATGAAAATGTTCATTTAACATTTCCTTATCAGCTGTTATCTCTGACTCTTCATTTCTCATCTTTTAGTACCTTTTTTATCATGCGTAACTCCTCTTGTTGTAATCTGTCTTCTCTTTTGCTCCTACTAAAGTATTCTGAACTATATGTTTTTTTTCCTTTTTTTCTCTCTCTCTTCTATTTTTTATCATCGTCTTTCTTTCTCTCACTTCGTTTTTTTTTATATATCTCTTCTCAGTTCAGGAAAAAAATTACCTCTTTTTTTTCTTTCCTCTTTTCTACCTCCCTCCTTTTTTCCCCTTCTTTTGAGATCCCCTGATCCCATTCCCCTCCCCCCCCCCCCTCCCCC
>BOPN01000955.1:95000-105000 GCA_017312705.2 Penaeus japonicus
TCCGTTGCAACTGCACCAGATCTCTTACTTAGCGCTCGCCGCCGCCAGACCGCCATTATCGGATCGGCACCAAAAGCAATTACTTTCTTTACTAACA
Organism: Penaeus japonicus; assembly: GCA_017312705.2. Taxonomy (NCBI): domain Eukaryota; kingdom Metazoa; phylum Arthropoda; class Malacostraca; order Decapoda; family Penaeidae; genus Penaeus; species Penaeus japonicus. The sequence goes on from BOPN01000955.1 coordinate 95,098, forward strand.
TCTTCCCGCCATAATCGTGGGTTCGTGGCTGTTTGGTTATTTTGGGCGCGAAAGTGTACATACGTTCTCGCCGTGCTTGTAAACAGAGCCTAAGTGGATCGTGACTTACGAAGTGGACACACAACGCTGCCAAAAGCGCCGGCCAGCACTGACACGACTAAGGGTGGGAAGCGAAGCCAGGCGAGTGCTTGCAAAATGCATTGTTGTTTTTGCTTGACGCTTTTCCTTTTCAAAGAAAGGCGTGTGCTGCTAAGAGACGCTACGTATTCACCATACACACGCGTGTGAACATATCTATCTGTTTAGCACACTACTATGTATGCATACATGTATGCGTAGTACACACACACACACACATATATATATGTATATATATATATATGATATATATATATATATATGATATATATATATATATAAATATATATATATATGTAATATACATAAATATAAATATATATATATATGTACATATATACATATATATATAGATATATATAAATATATATGTTTATATATATGTATATATATATATATATATATATATATATATATATATGTACACACACATATATATAAATAAATAATTATATAATCAACATAACTTCCATAGTGTATATAGGAAACTGGTTGCGCTCTCTCTCTCTACATATATATGTTTATATATATATATGTATATATATACATATATACATATATATATATATATATACATATATATATATATATATATATATATATATATATATATATATATATATATACATATATATATATACATATATATATACACAAACACAAAGACACACAGACACACACACATACATTAATATATATATATATATATATATATATATATATATATATATATATGTGTGTGTGTGTGTGTGTGTGTGTGTGTGTGTGTGTGTGTGTGTGTGTGTGTGTGTGTGTGTGTGTGTGTGTGTGTGTGTGTGTGTGTGTGTGTGTGTGTGTGTGTGTGTGTGTGTGTGTGTGTGTGTGTGTGTGTGTGTGTGTGTGTGTGCGTATACGTGTGTGTGTGCGTATACGTCTATGTATGTGTGTGTGCGTGTGTGTGCGCCCGCGTATACATATCACACGTACAGTACACATACACGTAATCGCCGTGCGCGGGTGCTAATACAGCCATCCCGAAGCAACTACTGGTCGCAGGACAAATCGTTACGCTTCTTAAGACTAATTGCCACTTCCTGCCAAACACCTTGTTCGCGCTTATAAGGCTCACCTTAATTCTTACAGAACAGACTTCGGGTGCCTGTAAGACAAATCGAGGTTGTTTTCAAGACAAATTGTAATAGTCTGTAAGTTTCTGGCAGTCGTCTGCTCAAGTTTAACCGGGAATGTTAATGTTAGAAATATTCTTAGGTGTCTCGCGAGGTGTAGGAGCTAGCACCTAGAACAAATATGTAAAGTTATAGTGTTTAGGAGTCTTTTTTATCAGCTGAACTAGGAATGCTTAACTAACTGGTATTTTTTTAATGGTGTCCACTATGTGACAGGCCTAGATCGCTAAGAAAATATTACTGTCTTCAATCTGGAACTTACTTGTCCATCTCTTTTCAAACGCGAATTGTAAAATCTGATTATAGATATTCGAAAAAAAAATGCTTTTGTTTTCGTCTAACAGTTCCTTGCTTTCCTTTTTTTTCAAAGTTGCTTTATTTATCTATTTCTCCAGTCCCTCCCCGACGTGCCTCGCTTTCCCCGTTGCCCAAAGGCCACTCGCGCCGAGTCAAATGAACCACATACACTTCACGAAGTCCCGCCGCCAAGCCGGCATCCTTCGCTGCCAGACACATATACGAGCGCGTGAGCGAGAGTGCGTGCGAAAGTGTATATTTTAAGCTCATTTGTGTCTCCGCCTCCATTTCCCCGCGTCGAGTCTGCCACGAACGTTCGGAACCGTATCCAAAATGTCATATTACTCTCCAGGCGTCCCACTTTCGCAAACAAATAAAAAATAAATAATATTCATTATGAAAGGCACCAGTACACCGTATATGCAAATGCTTTGCTTATTTGTATGTAAATGCGAATACTTGCTCTGTACTTGTACCGGCCCATACCGACCGCCGTAAAGTTATCTCAACAACATATGGCGCGAGAGAGAGAGGAGCTCGATCGCAGGCTGTGACGTCATATTCACTCTTAAGGCACATTGTTATCATCTATACGTCGTCATAAAATCTCGTGATACGTTTATCAAGATTACCCTTTTATATGATCATCCTTTTGATACGAAGACAGTCTCGAGACGATCCAGTTTTGAAAGAGTCCCTAATAAAGGCTCTTTCCTGGAGGATGATTCCGGAGATCTGTTGTTCTGGCGTTTCGCAGACTCATAAAAGTCGAGATGAAGAGCTTGTTGTGGAGCGTCGCTCAGAGGAGAGCTTTAGAGCTCCCTGTGTGTGAAGATTGCTTCGGGCTTTAGATTTCATTACAAGTAGACTATGTATCACCCATCGCAGGTGATGAATGTTGATAGGAAAGATGAAACATGAGAGCTTTCAGGTACTTTGCACGCCAAGGGTACGTAAACACACACACACGCACACACACACACACACACACATATATATACACACACATACATACAGATACATAAACCTGTTTTAAGTTGACACGATATAGTGTTCTTTTTGGGTTTAAACTAGGTATACCTTACATGTTTTATGCTTATTTTTGCTGGTAGATGATGTTCACATTTTTGCCATTTGCAAGCCAGTCTTCACTGATCGGATTGCAAGTTCATGAGAATCCGAATCGACACCTCGAAGAGGGAACGACCTGACCCAATCGACACTTAGGGGAGGGAACAACCCGGACGAATCGACACCTGGAGGGGAAGACGACCTTACTAAATTGACACCAGAAGAAGGGGACGACCAGGATAATCATCCTCGTTTTGACTCACCTCACGTGTGGCGCCTTTATCATCGTCCCCTACCGCCCCACCTCCCCCCCACTGACCACCGCCCCCTTCTTCCCCCTCCCACCGCCCACCGCCCCCTCCCTATGGCCCAGCTAGGCGTCTTTGCTCCGACACACGATATACACACAGTGTGGTGTGAGCTTCGAAATAGAGTCATTTATCTGCCAGCGCGAGCGACCCTTCTTGGGCGGCGAGATAAGGTGTTCGCGCGCCCCCTCAAGTGAAGGCGTGGGCGCTCATGGGCGTGCATAGGCCGACCTCAGACACCCGAGGGCGCGGGGCATGACCTCTGGTGCCCATGAATGAAAAGAGATAACGAACTCGCCGCCAAGCAAAGGCTGATGACTCTATCATTGCTGGATGTGAGAGAGAGGGTGAGAGAGAGAGAGAGAGAGAAAGAGAAAGAGAAAGAGAAAGAGAAAGAGAAAGTGAAAGAGAAAGAGAAAGAGAAAGAGAAAGGGAGAGAGAGAGAGAAAGAGAGAGAGAGAGAGAGAGAATGAGAATGAAAGTAAAGCAGGGAATGTGAGCAAACACGATTTAAATACAGCGGTCTATGTGAATGAACAAGCATGTGAAAGGGCGGGGTGCAAATGTGTGTGGAAAAGGTAGTGGCGACTACTTTGGTGTTGCCAAAAGTGGTGTAGATAGAGAGTGTGGTGGAGTGCATATTTAGGTGGAGCGATGAGGGTGAGAAATACTGCAGCATATTCCTAATTAAGAGGAAAAGTAAAAAACAATGAGTCTCGAAGTTTCCTACGAAACTCTTACATATCCTGCAAGAACATTCGACACCGCATGCAAATTAACGACGTGAGAACTAAATATTCCTCATGAGAGCATACAAACAACAACAATAACAACAAAAGGCAACGCCCATAAGCCTCCTTCCAAGGAAAATGAAACAGAGAAGCATCTTGAACACCCGAGAGATAATTATCATCTTAGAATCTTGAACACCCGAGAGATAATTATCATCTTAGAATCTCGAACACCCGAGAGATAATTATCATCTCAGAATCTCGAACACCCGAGAGATAATTATCATCTCAGAATCTCGAGCACCCGAGAGATACTTATCATCTCAGAATCTCGAGCACCGGAGAGATAATTATCACATCAGAATCTCGAGCACCCGAGAGATAAGTATCATCTCAGAATCTCGAGCACTCGAGAGATAATTATCATCTCAGAATCTTGAACACCCGAGAGATAATTATCATCTCAGAATCTCGAGCACCGGAGAGATACTTATCATCTCAGAATCTCGAGCACCCGAGAGATAATTATCATCTCAGAATCTCGAGCATCCGAGAGATAATTATCATCTCAGAATCTCTAGCACCCGAGAGATAATTATCATCTCAGAATCTTGAGCACCGGAGAGATAATTATCATCCCAGAATCTTGATTTCCCGAGAGATAATTATCATCCCAGAATCTCGAGCATCCGAGAGATAATTATCATCTCAGAATCTCGAGCACCCGAGAGATAATTATCATCTCAGAATCTCGAGCACCCGAGAGATAATTATCATCTCAGAATCTCGAGCATCCGAGAGATAATTATCATCTCAGAATCTCGAGCACCCGAGAGATAATTATCATCTCAGAATCTCGAGCACCCGAGAGATAATTATCATCTCAGAATCTCGAGCACCCGAGAGATAATTATCATCTCAGAATCTCGAGCACCCGAGAGATAATCATCATCTCAGAATCTCGAGCACCCGAGAGATAATTATCATCTCAGAATCTCGAGCACCCGAGAGATAATTATCATCTCAGAATCTCTAGCACTCGAGAGATAATTATCATCTCAGAATCTCGAGCACCCGAGAGATAATTATCATCTCAGAATCTCGAGCACCCGAGAGATAATCATCATCTCAGAATCTCGAGCACCCGAGAGATAATTATCATCTCAGAATCTCGAGCACCCGAGAGATAATTATCATCTCAGAATCTCGAGCATCCTAGAGATAATCATCATCTCAGAGACAAGCAAGAGAGTGAGATGAGGGAAAAGATCTCGCAACAGAAGACAGATCATCTCGTATTCTACGATAGTCGCTTCGGTCGAGATATACATACAAAACACTTGATGAAAAGCCTTCGGGGAAATGGACAAACGTGCCATGAGGGACAAACTGGGAGGTGCGAGGGAGGTGAGAGACAAAGCGAGGTCATGATAGAGCAATTGCAAAGTGTGAGGGGCAGGGTGTGCTTGGGGAGTGAGTTCGAGAGCGTGCAATGCGTGAGGATGGATTAGCTTATGTGTCGTTGAGGACAGTGATGGTTATATTCGTAGCTCTAACAGATTTTTTTTTTTATTGGAAATGTGATTAAAGAATATATTATGAAAATGATAATAATAACAATATGATGAAATGAAAATGATGATGGTGATTACAATAACAATAATGATGATAATGATTATTGAAAATCGATGGTAATAATGGCGATATTATCTTTATTAATGATGATAATAATAAGGATGATAATGATAAGGGGGATAGAGATAGTGATGATAATAGTTATTAGTAGTAATAACAGAAGTGGTAATGATAGTGATGATAATGATAATGATAATGACAATTATAATAATGATGATAAATATAAAAGAATATGAAAATCTATAACAATAATGATAAGGATGATAAAGATATTGATATCAATAATGATAATGATAAGAATGATGATGATAATGACAAAAAATAATGATTATAACAATGACAATAACAGTGATAACAAAGTTAACACTATTGAGAAAAATAATGATTATAGTAATATGATACTAGTAAAAGCAGCTTCACCAACAGCTGTTTCGTTCGTCCCGACGCCAAGGCCGCTCGGCGCAGCCTCTCCTTCATCTCCAGACCATAGCTAAGTTGCTTTCCCACACTCTACTTTTTTTATCTTCTCACTCGACCACTTCTGGGCCAGTGGACCACCATTCCCACTGAAGGGCCTTTCGTTTTTATTTTCATTTTAAAGGCGAGAGATAACTTGGGCTGTACTGTCTGTTGTCTGTCCTTCTGCGTTCCTCGGTGTGTTCTTGGGTTTGGCTGGTATGGGTGTCCTTTTGCTTTAGTTATGTGGATTTATTCTGGATTAGGGATTTTTTTTCGTTATATGGGTATTTTTTCGTAATTATTTATTAATTTGTTTATTGTTTTTACTTATGTGTGTATTGTGTAATTTACGGGGTACATGTTGATCGACTTGTGAATTTGGTTGTTGGTTTTGATATTAGAAACGATATGTGGATTAGTTTTATTTATTTTTATTTTATTTTTATTTATTAATTTGATTAATGTCTGACTTATGTGTGTATGTGACTATTTCATCGGTGTGTAATTTGTGTGGTACATTCTGATCGACTTGTGACTCTGTTTATCATGATCTATGCACTCTTGGTACCCCATGCGCCATCCGTAATATAGGGAGCAATTTATCTAACAGGTTTCTACCATAACATTCACATTTATCTTTACTTAGAGGAAGCTTAAGGCATTGGGGATGAAGTAACAGAAACGCGCGACAAGTGAGATGCTCAGAGCAGACCCAGAGGCAATCTGGCCAGGGAGATCCAGGTCATAATCCCAGATTTTAAGGTTCAGGTCCTTTTAAAACGACTTTTCCGGGGCGAAAAAATGACCCAAATCCGGAATATCCTTTTTGAAAAGTCTGATTCTATTTCCGACATTTGTTCACGCGTCTTTGTATATGTCTTTTTATATATATGTGTATATGTATAAATATATATATATATATATATATATATATATATATATGTATATATATACATATATATATATATATATATATATATATATATACATATATATATATATATATATATATATATATATATATATATATATATATATATATATATATATATATATACATATATATATATATATATATATATATATATATATATATATATATATATATATATATATATATATATACATATATATATATATATATATATATATATATATATATATACATATATATATATATATATATATATATATATATATATATATATATATATATATATATATATATATATATATATATATATTTGTGTGTGCGCGCGCGCGTGTGTGTGTTTGTGTTTGTGTTTGTGTTTGGAGAGAGAGAGAGAGAGAGAGAGAGAGAGAGAGAGAGAGAGAGAGAGAGAGAGAGAGAGAGAGAGAGAGAGAGAGAGAGAGAGAGAGAGAGAGAGAGAGAGAGATAGGGAATTATATGTATAGATAGATTGAGATATGGATAAAGAAATGGAGAAAGATAGAGACAAACAGAAAGATAGATAGATAGATAGGTAAATAGAATGATAGATAGATAGATAGATAGGTAGATAGAATGACAGATTGATAGATAACGATATGTGCACGTGCGTACGGGCACGTGTGTGTACGCATACATTCGTGTGTCCGTCCACGAATAGACGGAGCGATGGCTCTAGACAGAGCGCCGATCAAAATGGAAACGGCTCGGGCGGAGGCGCACAACTGGATCGAGCGCCTCGTGTCAGCAACACCTCACCTCCGACCCCGCAGTTTGGAAAGAAGTGAATCAAGTATTTATGAAGACACAAGAAGGTCATCATTGATAATTGGTGGTTTTGATGCTTGGTGTACCAAGGTCCACAACACGTTAACTGTCAGCTTTGCTTGATCCGATCTGACCCAGCTGACTCGCTGAACCTTTTGTGGGAAAGGTTAATTCACGTCCGGGCTGGAATGCGCCATCCAGATCTCCAAGATATTAAGATGGTTTTGGCCTTTATCTCGAGCTGCCTGGACTCCGGGACAGGCCACGGACTGCCGCGTGGGCCTGTAGACAGCCTGCTCTTACCTGTACGGGAGGCGGCAGGTTTATGGATAAATACGAGGATCCATAAATCATGGAGAAAACTATACATGGCCTTCCGACCTTGGCGATAATACGGTTGCCTCACTGATGATAACCTGTAGGAAGTACCGTTGGCAGCCTGCTCGATCCGTGGACGATAATGCTGACCTACACAGAGCATAAGTCATTTCAGAAAGACACAGTGACCAATAACTGGTTTTATTTGCCTTCGTTACTCGATGTGTGTGATCAAAGATGACCTGCAAGTGGAATGTAAAGCTTGTAGAGATCACGGGTGATATGCAAATAGGATTTGTCCGTCTGCGAAGACCATCACTGTCCTGTGGAGAGAGCAACCAGTCTCCCCTCCGAGAAAAACTGACAGGACTTCATCCAAAACATAGGTTATATTACCATAATGACCTGGTTTTGCTGTTATCGATGCGAATTATTCACTTTTTGTAACGGGATTGTACAAGAGTCGTAAACACTGAATTCAGTTTTAAGATTACAGTATAATGGGACTAAGTACGCCTACTTCATGATACTGACTTGATCAAAATAGCTCTTCTGCTACAAAAGTCCATCGCCTTATGTTAAAACAAGACATATGCAATATCCATCCCCGGTGCAAAATAGAGAGTAAGATCTCATTACATAAGTGGAAACGGCCTCTCCTGCTATAACGGCCCCCGACCACCATCAGCAACACCATCAGCGCACCACATCTGGGAAGGCTGGTCGGACGTGAGTCACATTCGGATGCGAGTGCGGACGCCGCCCCAGAGTGCTCGCTCGGTATACAGATGTATGCAAATGATTCGGGTTTAAGGTGTTTCTCAGAGTTACTGGGTGAGAGGGTGTTACGTCAGGGGCTTTGTACACACACTCGCCCACGCACATCATTTTTTAAAACACACACATACCCACACAAACACAAATACAAACACACACACAAACACAAACAAACAAATATACACAATAATTCGACATGACAACCCTAAAAAAATAAATCACATTCATTTAAATATCGCCCGTTTACAGATCTACACGAAAGAAGAAAACGAAGAAGGAGAAGAAAAAGAAGAAGAAGAAAAAGGCGAGGTTAGCAGAATAGGCAAAGAAGGAAACAAACGGGCGTTTTCCTGCCTCACCCTCGCTCTGGATCACGATCAGCTGTGACGGCCTGTGACTGACACGGTGACACTCGCATGATCCAGACGACACATGCCTCGAAGATGAAATAAATACAAGAATATTTTTGACGACACATAGATGAAATAGATGCAAGAATATTTTTGCCAGCGATAGTGAAAGGGCTTCCTCCGCTCGGCACGTTCACACACATAAACTCTCCTTTACGAACGAGTTTCCGAATGATTTGTAAGTGATGTGGAGCAGCACGGAGAGTTTGTAAGTAGAGTGATGGAGGCGGCGATTATGTGCTTAAGGGAATTTGTATGACGTTGAAGTAGCATTAAAAACATGAAGCAAAGGCGATGCTGAAGAAGCGGTCGGTACGAGAGGAATGAAGGAGGTGTATAAAAGGGGAAAAATAAAGAGGGAATAAGGAAAGGAAGAGCGAATGAAAAAGAAAAGAATAGAAGAGAAAATGGGAAAAAATGTATATCAAAAAATAAGAAAAAGGAAAAAAAAAAAGAAAACTCAGAAAAATAAAAAGAATAAGAAAAAAGATAAAAGAAAGAAAACAAAGGAAAAAAAAAAAAAAAAAAAAGAAAAACAACAATAATAAATGAATATAAAAAGAAAAGCAAAAAAACAAAAAGCCCAAGAAAAAAAACAGAAAAAACAAAAACAAACAAACAAAAAAGGATGACAAAAGACGCCCTCGATAACAAGCAACATCAACGCCGAAACCCGAAGACCAAAACCCTTCGCCGCCGAGCGAGAGGTGACAGATCGCGGCTATAGCTACCAGGCGACGCGGGAGAAGAAGGGCAGCGGCGACCTACACAAAGAAGGTTTTGCTTGACCTGCATCGATTCCCTCTACGAGACAGTGATAATGGCGACGGAGATAATCGACTTTTCATGTACACAACACGCTGGGTCTGAGGGCGT
>BOPN01000955.1:132500-135000 GCA_017312705.2 Penaeus japonicus
TGCCCGCTGTCTCCGCCATGCCCGAGCGGGGCGCGCCCGGACCCCATCAGATGAGATGTACCTTAAGTGTAGATCTGAACGACCGCCACATTTTCTGCCAACAGTGTCCTCCACGTCCGCTGTCATTTCCAACGGCAGTTAGTGTTGGAAGCGATCGAATCTAGCTTTGATCGCGATGCGGCGAGTAAATGGCCTTCGGGCGAGACAACAGGTCACGCTAACCAGGATTACCATTATTCACTGATATGCCATTTAATATGCAAAGGATGCAGTTCGAGGCACTAAATCTACCGCTTATCGTGCGAGTAGATTACGTCTATCGCACAGTCGAGACCGTTAACTACTCGAATAGTCTGCCTATCGCCCCGCCAAGGACACCCAAAGGCCAACACACCTGTAGCATTCATGCCATTGCACACAGAGGCTATTTTTGGCTACGACTCCATCGCCTACACAGGAGAATGCCTATCGACATGATGGTTGGTGATATGTAGGCCTCTTATCGACATGACGGTTAGTATCAGCATAGGGGTGTGTGTATATATATATATATATATATATATATATATATATATATATATATATATATATATATGTATATATATATATATATATATATATATATATATATATATATATATATATATATATACATATATATATGTATATATATGTGTGTGTGTGTGTGTGTGTGTGTGTGTGCATGTGTGTGTATTTATTTATCTATTTATTTATTTACACACACACACACACCAACCCCTCTTCCCCTCATACACTCCTCCCCCCCCCCTACCTCCACACACACACACAGTATAGATTCATCCATGAACGCGTATGTCAAGATAAGTAAGAGCGCGCATGCATACGAGAAAAAAAAAGAAAAAAGAAAAAAAGCAGACAACCATTTTCCTGCATCGAGTGGGAGTTCAAGCACCAGTTTTTCATCCCTCGCGTTCCTCATAGAGTCCTGTCATCCCAGGACAAAAGATTCCTGCGCAGATAAAACGGAAAATTTACCCTCCTCGATTGCCTAAGCTATCTCCCACGAAAGAGGCCAGAGTGTTAAAAGCGAACTTTATCAATGACAGCTGTGTCTATATACGTCCTTACGCCAGCTTATGTGTGTGTGCGTATAAGTGTAAGTGTGTGTTTATAAGGTTTATAAGTGTAAGTGTGTGTTTATAATGTGTGTTTATCAAGAGCAATTTGGGTATTTTTTTGTGTGGATTCTCCCTCTTCGCTAAATAGCAAAAGGTATCAAGATGGACTACATAATGCAACACTGACCTACGGATTACAAGCAATATATATATTTTTTTTTATCCGCCATGCAACCCGGAGGAAGTGGCTTCTGAGATTGGAGAAATGACCTGAACATCTTATAAGGAGGCTGCCCATACTAGGAAGGAGAAAACATGATCTGCAGTCAAAGGAATAGCTCCTTTACCCCCTTTTAACAACGCGGGTCAGATGTGATGGAAGTCAATGATTTCAGGCAAAGATGAAGAAAAAAAAGAACGAGAAAAGAAAAAATAAAGGTGAAAAAGTTACTCGTTATTTTTTTTTTTTTTCAAAAGTTTTCGGATTTCTCTTTTCACTTGATATTTAATTATGGTTCTGTTGTTGTTTTGTTTTTATTGTTATGGTTATTATCATTTTTACTATAATCATTATTAACTAGTTAATAGTAGTGATGATAGTGGTAACAGTAATAGTCATAACGATAAAATGATGATAATAATGATGATTGTAACAATAATAATCATAATAATGGTAATTATGATAATAAGAACAATAATGATAAAGATAATGATAACGATGATAATAATAAAGAGAATATCAGTTATGATAATGACACTCAACTACTACTAATGATATCAGCAGTAATTATAATGAAAGTAATAATAATGATAATATGGATAGTGATAATTATCATAATAATAACAATGAGGATGATGATCATAGTAATAACAATGATGATAATGGTGAAAATGGTGATAATGATAACAAGATTAATAATGATAATGAAAATAACAATAATAATGATAGTGATAATAATAGTTTTAATGATAATAACAATAACAGTAATAACTATGTTAATAATAATAAGGATGATAAACATAATAATTATTTTGACATATTATATAAATAATGAGCTTAATGATAACAATAACGATAACGATTTCGATAATTATAATGATAATGATTATAATAATGAGAGCAATTATGATGATAATAATGATAGCAATTATGATGATAATGGTAATGATAAAGATAATAATATTGATAATAATAATGATAATGATAATAACGATGATGGTAAGAATGACATTAATTATGATATTGAGTAATAGTAATAGTAATAATGATGATAACAATAATGATGACGACAATAATGATAATGATAATAATATAAATGATGATAACAATAGCAATGTTTATAATAATAATAATGATAACAATAATAATGATGATGACAAGAGAAATGAGTGATGATGAA
>BOPN01000955.1:150000-152500 GCA_017312705.2 Penaeus japonicus
GATCCGATGTGGGTCCCTGCGGTTTGATCCGGCGGCGACGGCGTGGGGGGCGTCGTAGGAGGCATCGGAAGGGGGGGGAGGGGGGGGCGAGCGATAGGACGCTAGAGGGGTTTTGATAGTGCAATACTGGTCGCTCACTCGCTTACCGTGGCGCTCAGAATCAAATTGCTAAAATGATAATAGTATAAGTATATATTATCACAGTGTCTAACTATTAATAGAATTGTCATGAGTTGCCATGCGGATGATAACTACGGTATCATTCAATATCATGAAATCATAGGAAATATAATACGGCTACTTTATCTTTGATAGTCAACAGAGATCATAATCATCAGTGTATGTCATTTTCTCATAACTGACAGGTGTATTGGTGTCTTTGATGTCAAGAGAAAAAGTTATTAGTAATCAGAGTTAAGTTGTTTTTAAAAATAACAACTGCTAACAATAATGGTCCTTAGGTACTACTACTAATGATAAATGCGATAATGATAACAATATCAACCATACAGATTATAACACTAATAACATTCGCGGTAAAAATGATGATGACAACAACACTACCAATAATAATCATGATAAAGATAATGCCAGTAAATATATAATGACATTGACAATATCATGATGGCACCAACACCAATACCAGATTTACTCTTGTCGTCTAAATCTGGTATTCTTACTGACACTCCAATTACCACGGATGCTATGATGCTGTTGACTCCTACTCATTCTAATGACATTACCATTAATAACACGTTCATAGTAATTACAATGATAGCCACATTCCTGATAACAGGAATCATCCTAAACTATATTCTAAACTCCTTCCCCCCCATTTTCTTCGGTAAATTTCAAATCGGAAAAGGATTTGATGTTTCCAATTGCCTTTCGACTTTCTAAGACCGAAGTTGAAAATTGTTCCGTGGGTTTTCGTCCTGCTTTCCGCTCCATTTCCTCCTCGACTTCGTTGCATTATGCAAGAATTTCTTCAACTGATTTGGTTTACTTTTACTGCATATTCGAACGTGATTTTCTCTTGGACTTTCGGGCTACGTGATATACACTGATGATAGGAATTGTCATAGGACGAGAATCAATATTTTTTTCTGATATTATGCGTAATTTTATTGTTATTTTTTTTACATTTTTGTAAAACAAAGAAGAGATGAAACAGTTGCAGAAATAATCAGCGGTGAGTGAAAATGGCACGGGAAGGGGTCAGCGTGACGCCTTGAAGTAGTCACGTGACACCTTGAGTTGGTCACGTATTATTAGCGTGACCTCCCTTCAGACTCCCCTCCCCCCCCCCCCCTCCCTCCTCCCCTCCCCACCTCCCCAATCCCTCAAAGTAGGTGGCGCTGCTGACATTGGATAGATTTGTCATGGGTATTGTCAGATAATGTCACGGCCGCTCATTCGCGTTACGGGTCTTGTGACCGTACATACATCACCGCCAGCAAGCAGCGTTACGGCCGGTAGTCTCGTTAGCCAGAATCCGTTTCTCCCGCTGAGGTCTCGCTGCGAACGGTTATAAAACGCTTCGTTACGAGTCTACGTCACAGCTATCGGCAGCGTGTAATCCAAGTACCGGTCTAAGCAAGTTGATGAGTTACGTAATACACGTGTCGATTCGGGAGACCTCTTTCACGTACACGTTACTTCTGCCTCGCGCGCTACAGCTGCACGCGGCTCGGGGTGTCACGTGACTGTGTTTTTCTCGGCTGTGTTAACCTGTGTTTACCTGCGCCGGTGTTATCAGCGACAGATGGGTGTTTACTGTACTTCCGGATGTAAAGTTACTCTTGCAGTGTTGCTTTGTTATTGGGGCGAAATTACAATCTTGCTGCTCTGTTATTGCCACGCTTTTTTTTCCTCCGTTGTGTTGACATTAGTTCGTGTTTGCTCCATTTTTGTGATAACATTTCTGAATTTTACTCCTACTCATTTCGTTGCTTTATTTATATTTTTTATTTTCTTATTTCATTACTTTTTAAAGGTTTCAGTCCCTTCCTTTATCATTAGCATCACTACCTGACTGTATGTTTCTCAATCCCTTATACTGACAGAATTGCCCATTTGTTCCCATCCAATATAAACCTGTATCATGTACATTTTTTTTATCTTCCTCCTATCTATTGCTTTATTGATGCAATTAACGTTCGCAATCTGCAGTTAGCGGACAGTACACATAGCGAGAGGTATGGGGGAGGGAATGGGGGGGAGGGGGAGTGGCCATGTGCGTAATGACTGCATGAGTCAGTTGTATTTCAACCTTCACACACATACGCATTTACAGTAAAAGTATATATAAATGTGTAGATACACAGTCACAGGAATGACTGTGTAACTTGACATATGCCAATTTGGTGTTATCTTTCTTGGAACGAACAATCAGGAAAATTATGAAAGGAGGAAAAGCAAAACGACGGAGCAGATGAGCACGTATAAAAACTTTAGATAGAAGCGGAAGGGTTAGAAAAATGGCTTGTATAAATACATA
>BOPN01000955.1:192500-197500 GCA_017312705.2 Penaeus japonicus
ATTATGGTAATGAAGGAGGAGATGTGAGAGTGCAAGAAAGGAGGAAGTCAGTGAGGAAAGATAGATGGAGAAGGGGGATATAAGGCGTGGGAAAAGGAGAGCAGGCGAAAGTGAAGTAGGGGGAAGAGGTGTTAGAGAGAGAGAGAGAGAGAGAGAGAGAGAGAGAGAGAGAGAGAGAGAGAGAGAGAGAGAGAGAGAGAGAGAGAGAGAGAGAGAGAGAGAGAGAGAGAGAGAGAGAGAGAGAGAGTGAGATAGATAGATAGATAGAAAGAGAGAGAGGGAAAGAGAGAGAAAGAAACCAGAGTAGGCATCGCGTGAACCGAAGAAAGAGCGAAAGCGAGGAACGCCGCCGGAGGTGTGACATCAACCCCCTCCCTCTTCCCCCTCCCCTGCCCCTCCCTCCCTCCGCCGCTTGGGCATCGAGGGTCGAGCGACGAAGCCGAGGTAATGGAGCCGCTCAGCTGATGGCCCGATCGCCCCACTAATGACTGTAATCAAATAAAGACGACGCTTGTGTTGGTTAACGCGACGGCCTCTTAATGACATAGATGGGAGGTGGGGTCGGGTGGGATGGGGTGGGGAGGGGTAAGTAGGGGTCTGGGGAGAGAGGGGGAGAGGGGGAGAGAGGAAGGGGGAGGGATTACATCGGCCTGGAGGCTATTAGGTAATTACAGATTATGTTATGCTTCTGTAACAACCACGAAAGGCATCTCTTTGTTGATCCGAGATGAAGGTGGCAATGATGATTGAGGTGATGCAATATGCGGTGATGATGCTCACACTTTCTCCTGGTGATGAGGCGAGATGAACCACCGGATGCTGAAGAAGTACTTTTTGTAACCATAATTTAGGAGTTCGCGCAGAAAGAGAGAGAAAGTCTGGGAGAGAAAGAGGTGAAGATATCAAGAAGACGTATACAGGTTAAACGTACGCAAATAAACACAAACGCATTTATAAATGTATGAAAATATATAGAGAATATATTATAAATATGGGAGGAGAGAGAGAGAGAGAAAGAGAGAGAGAGAGAGAGAGAGAGAGAGAGAGAGAGAGAGAGAGAGAGAGAGAGAGAGAGAGAGAGAGAGAGAGAGAGAGAGAGAGAGAGAGAGAGAGAAAGAGAGAGAGAGAGAGAGAGAGAGAAGAGAGAGAGAAAGAGATAGAGATAGAGAGAGAGAGAGGGGGGGGAGAGAGAAAGAGATAGATAGATAGATAGATAGATAGATAGATAGATAGATAGATAGAGAGAGAGAGAGAGAGAGAGAGTAAGAGAGAAAGAGAGAGAGGAAGAGAGAGAGAGAGAGAGAGATAAATAGATAGATAGATAAATAGATAGATAGAGAAAGAGATAGAAAGATAGAAAGATAGATAGATAGAGAGAGAGA
Source organism: Penaeus japonicus (assembly GCA_017312705.2). Taxonomy (NCBI): domain Eukaryota; kingdom Metazoa; phylum Arthropoda; class Malacostraca; order Decapoda; family Penaeidae; genus Penaeus; species Penaeus japonicus. The sequence continues at coordinate 193,883 of BOPN01000955.1, forward strand.
GAGAAAGAAAGAGAGAGAGAGAAATAGAGTGGCTTTTTCGTCACAGTTAGAGCCATCATCATCATCATTATCACTGTAGTTATGCAAATATCTTCATCATCTTTCCTATCATTATTTTCATCATTACCCCAGTCATTACCATCATTACTGGCATTACCTGAACAAAGTGAAGGTGTAACAATCACGTGAACTGACATGAACTTATCTTTGAACAGTTAATGCATCATACAAACTGAGCAAAGGTTAATATCGTTTGGCACATATGCCCTAATTAGATCGATCAACTAAATCACAAAGTTTGAATACACACACACACACACACGCTTACTCACACACACACATGCACACACACACACACACACACACACACACACATGTATGTATGATGTGCTTTGTGTGTGCTTGTGTGTGTGTGTGTGTGCGTGAGCGTGTATGTGTATGTGTGTTGTAGTCCATGATGCAGGTATAAGTGAAGGTGTGTGTGAAGAAGAAAAAAAAAAAAAAAAAAAAAAATCAGCTGCGTTAGGAAATTGACCAGAGTGAAAGAAGTGACAGTATGTGAACTGGGTGTCTGCGTGCTGACCACTGTTAACCACACACACAAGCACACACGCACACACACAAGCACACACACACACACACAAGCACACACACACGCAAACACACACACAAGCACACACATAAACACACACACACAAGCACACACATAAACACACACACACAAGCACACACATAAACACACAACCACACTCAAACACACACAAACACACACAAACACACACACACAAGCACACACACACACAAACACACACACTCTCACCCCCTCCCCACAGACGGCAATGCGAGTCAACATGAATCAAACCAAACAAGTTAAAGAGGATAAGAGCGAGAAACCGAAACTCTGACGAGGAAGTGTGCGCGCTGCAAGGGTTTCTGAACCAAATAAGAGAAAAAAAAGGGAGTAAGAAGAAAAAACGACTAGGTAAGCAGCGTTGGAAAGAAGGAGCAGGAGAGAGAGAGAAAAAAAATAGCAGCAGGTAGAATGGCCCAAGCAGGGAAAGGGGCATAAGCAGCAAGGGGACAAGCAAGAAGATAACAGTTAAGGGTCAGCCAGCGGGGCTCCACCCATTCACCTGGTATTAGGAACCAATTTCTTCGAACGATCGCATGATTTTCTTACAATTCATATTTCCTCTTACTCCTGTCACATTCGTCTTCTCTCTCTTCTTGTATCTTTCTTCTACATCTTATTCGTCGAGCGGCGAATAAGTTGAAAGTGATCTTCATCAAGAACAAAAGTGGATAATTGGGCAGAAAAAAAAAGAAGAAAAAAAAAGGGATGGAGTGAGACGATGATGCGTCAGTGAAACAAAGGGAGATACAAAAAAACAAGAGGAAGATGTATTAGCTGTGACGGAATTAGAAAAAAGTGGAAGGTAAACAAGGGGGATGTGTGTGTGTGTGTGTGTTTATGTGTGTGTTTATGTGTGTGTGTGTGTGTGTTTATGTGTGAGTGTGTGTGTAAGTGTTTATGTGTGTGTGTGTGTTTATGTGTGTATGTTTATGTGTGTGTGTGTGTGTTAATGTGTGAGTGTGTGCTTATGTGTGTGTGTTTATGTGTGTGTGTGTTTATGTGTGTGTGTGTGTGTTTATGTGTGTGTGTTTATGTGTGAGTGTGTGTTTATGTGTGTGTGTTTATGTGTGTGTGCGTGCGTGTGTTTATGTGCGTGTGTGTTTGTACGTATGTTTGCATGGAAAGTGATCCTCATTAAGAACAAAAGTGGATAATTGGGCGAGGAGAGGAGATGATGGCGTTCGAGTGGGATAATTGGGCAGAAAAAAAAAAGAAAAAAAAGAGGGATGGAGTGAGACGATGATGCGTCAGTGAAACAAAGGGAGATACAAAAAAACAAGAGGAAGATGTATTAGCTGTGACGGAATTAGAAAAAAAGTGGAAGGTAAACAAGGGGGATGTGTGTGTGTGTGTGTGTTTATGTGTGTGTGTTTATGTGTGTGTGTTTATGTGTGAGTGTGTGTTTATGTGTGAGTGTGTGTTTATGTGTGTGTGTTTATGTGTGTGTGTGTGTGTGTTTATGTGTGTGTGTGTGTGTTTATGTGTGTGTGTGTGTGTTTATGTGTGTGTGCGTGCGTGTGTTTATGTGCGTGTGTGTTTGTATGTATGTTTGCATGGAAAGTGATCCTCATTAAGAACAAAAGTGGATAATTGGGCGAGGAGAGGAGATGATGGCGGTCGAGTGAGAAGATGCGTGAGTTCTAACGGAATCAGAAGGAAGTGGAATCTCTTGGAAGAGAAATAAAACGGAAATGGACGGGGAACACAGAAGAGAGAGAAGTAAGGGAGCGAAGGAGGGAATTGGAGATAGAAAAGGATACAGAAGAAAAGGGAAGGAAGGAAAAGGAAGGAAAAGGAAAACGAGAATTAAAAAAAAAAAAAAAAAATAGGAGGAGACAAATATGCCGATAGAAAAAAGGAAGACAAAAAATATGAGAAAATATATAGAATATGAGAAAACATATGAAAAAAAAAGAGGTAAACCTTAGACAAAATTAATGAAAAAGAAACAAGAACAGGACGAATAAAGAACAAGAAAAAGGAAGAGAAAGATGAAAATAGAAACATATAAGAAGGGAGAAGATAAAAAAAAAAGAAAAAAAGAAAAGAAAAGAAAAGGGAAAAAAAAAAAAAACAGAAAAAGAGACAAAACAGACACACAAGACATAAAAGAGGATGTCAAAACGCAAAAAAACTAACACAAGGACGAAAGACGGAGGTGGCACTTGACAGAGGAGCGGTCATGGGGGAGGGGGAGGGGTCGAGGCTCCACGCAACAGTGCCAGTGAAAGTCGGGTCACATCCATTATAGAACGAGATGACTTCGGGGCGTGACTACTTGAGGTGAAGGAGGAGGAGGAGGAGGAGGAGGAAGAGGGGAAGAAGAAGAATGAGAACGAGGGGGAGAAGAAGAAGGAGGAGGAGGAGGAAGAGGGGAAGAAGAAGAATGAGAACGAAGGGGAGAAGAAGAAGGAGGAGGAAGAGGGGAAGAAGAAGAATGAGAACGAGGGGGAGAAGAAGAAGAATGAGAGGAGGAGGAGAAGAAGAAGAAGAAGGAGGAGGAGGAGAAGAAGAAGAAGAATGAGAACGAGGAGGAGAAGAAGAAGAATGAGAACGAGGAGGAGAAAGAGGAGGTTGTGGAGGGTAAGCAAGCAGGAGAGTGAAAGAAAAAAATGAAAGAAAGGGTGAGAGAAGGAAGAAAAAGGACAAAAGTATAAAGGGAAAGAAGATAGATAGATTGATAGATATATAGACAGATAGATAGAACGATAGATAGATAGAAAAATAGATAGATAAATAGATAAATAGATAGATGGATAGAGATAAATAGATAGATAGATAGAAAGATAGATAGATAGATAGATAGATAGATAGAGAGAGAGAGAGAGAGAGAGAGAGAGAGAGAGAGAGAGAGAGAGAGAGAGAGAGAGAAATATAAGGGAATGAAAAACAAAACAAGTAAGAAAAACAACAAGTAAAGAGCTAGAAAAATAAAGTAAAATAAAAAGGAATGCAAAGCGCAGCAGAAGGAGGATAGGCCCCTG
>BOPN01000955.1:210000-212500 GCA_017312705.2 Penaeus japonicus
TCAGTGTACCTCAATTAGGCGGCGATGCAGGGGGCGGAGGGGGTATTGTAGCGTTCGCTTAAAGAAACATTGTATAGTCGGTGTAAAGTTTCACCAGACTCCCCCTTTCTTCTCCCCCTCCATTTGTACTTCTCTTCTCCCCTTTCCCTCTCTCATCCTTCCTTGCTTCTCCTCTCCCCCTTCCTTCTCCCTCTGCCTTTTTCCTCCTCTCCCTCCCTTCCTTTCTTTCTCTCCCTCCCTTCCTCCCCCCCCCCCTTTCTCCTCCTTCCCTCCCACTCGTCCTCTCCCCATTCCCCTTTTACCTCTCCCTTCCCCTCCACCTACACCTTACCATTCCCATACCCCTTCCTCCCCCCACCCCACCCCCCTTCCCCTTTCCCAACAGACCACCCGAAAGCGCAACTAGGAGGCGCCTCAAATTGTTTCAAAAGGAAATCCAGAAAACTTCCCTATAGAAAAAAAGTCCAAAGGGCCTTTTTTTCCCCTTTGAAGTCCCCGGGTTTCAGATCTCGCCGCCGTGAATGAGCGCCTTCCCGGGAGATGGATTCTTAGGGCTGTGTGACGCCTCCTTTTCACAGCTGTGCGGGAATCTGGCGTGTCTGTTTCATCACCCGAGAGTGAGAGGGAGAGAGAACGGGAGATGGCGGAGGGGAAGAAGGGAGGAAGGGAGGAAAAGAAAGAATGAGATAAAGAGAGGGGGAGAGAAAGAGGGAAAAGGGAGAGAGAGAGAGGAGAGAGAGGTATTGGTATATATAAATGTGTGTATACACACACACACACACACACACACACACACACACACACACACACACACACACACACACACACACACACACACACATATATATATATATATATATATATGTGTGTGTGTGTGTGTGTGTGTGTGTCTGTGTGTGTGTGTGTGAAAGAGAGAGAGAAAGAGAGAGATAAAGAGAAAGAAAGAGAGAGATAAACAGAGGCAGACAGATAGATAGATAGAGAGATACACAGATAAGAAACTAGGTAGTAAGTAGGTAGAGGTAAAAGGATAGATAAATAGAAATATATATAGATATTTAGGAAGGTAAGGAAGCAGATAGGTAGGTTGAGAGATAGACATATATATATATATATATATATATATATATATATAGATAGATAGATAGATAGATAGATAGATAGATAGATAGATAGATAGATAGATAGATAGATAGATAGATAGATTGATAGATAGATAAATAGATAAATAGATAGATATATACATAGATAGATAGATACATACATACATACATAAATACATAGATAGATAGATAGGTAGATAAATAGATAGGTAGATAAATAGATAGATGCATAAATAGATAAACAGATAGAAATATACATAAATAGATAGATACATACATACATGAATAAACAAATAGATAGATAGATAGGTAGATAGATAGATAAATAGATGGATAGATAGATAGATAAATAGATACATAAATAGATACATCAATAGATAGATATATAGATACATACATACATAAATGAATATGTATATATATATATATATATATATATATATATATATGTATATATATGTATATATATATATATATATATATATATATATATATATATATATATATATATATATATATATATATATATATACATATATATATATTTATATACATATATATAGATAGATAGATAGATGGATATATTGATAAACAGATAGATAGATAGATAGATAGATGGATAACTTAATAAACAGATAGATATATACATACATACATAAATAGATAAAAAGATAGATAGATAGGTGATAGATAGATAAATAGATAGATAGATAGAGAAGTACAGAAAGAGAGAGAGAGAGAGAGAGAGAGAGAGAGAGAGAGAGAGAGAGAGAGAGAGAGAGAGAGAGAGAGAGAGATTGAGAGAGACGAAAAATGTAAATAAACACCTTTCTGTCATTTTGTCATCATCAACCAATTAGATAACAAGCCTGTCTTTTGCAACTGTCACTTGTCCTGCCTCCTGCTACCGTCTACCTCACACCAGTCGACCTTGAAAACCTGTCGACCCTCAGCCCTTCGACACACACACCTGTCGACCCTCACATGCTTCGACTGCATGGCGGAGGAAGAGCATTTCAAAGATTTTATCTATTTTCAATTGCATTTATCGCCAGATATTCATGAATAATCGCATATACGACCACGTGACTCCCTTATATGAACCTTATCTTGCAACACAAGGGCAGGACCGCCTTTGCATTCGTAGAAATGAGTTGCAATTTTCATGGCTCTCTTAAAGAGATCCTAAGGCTTTTATCGCTAATCTTGTGCGTTTGCATTTATTTTAAGCGAATGGTTTCTCTTGCAGGATGACGTCATGGCGGCCGTGATCACCTTCCGCACACGCTTGCAAATTTGTGATAAAATTTAGAATTTATTAGATGCTTCCTTTTGGCCGGACAGGCATGTCTGATACACCGTTATTGCATGATCCTAACACAGATTACAATTAAGTG
>BOPN01000955.1:230000-235000 GCA_017312705.2 Penaeus japonicus
TACCATCATCACCATTATCATTACTATTATTATCATTATTATCATCATAACTACTATTATTACTATTATTTTCTATAGCCTTATTACTACAACTGCTGCTACCACTACTCATAATGATTGATATCATCATCATAAGAATAATTTTCATTAAGTGTAGTATTATTATTAGTAGTATCCCAGTATCATCATAATCATAAATGTCATTATCACATTCAGTTATAAGTTATCATCTACCATATGATTATTAACATTATTTATTATTACTTAACATGAGTAAAATCGTCATGATTACCGATTTCTTTTTTTATTTTATTTTTATTTTATTTTATTTTATTTCATTTTTGTTTTTATTTTTTATATTTTATTTTATTTCATTTTTATTTTATCTTTATTTTTTCTCTCCTTTCTGTAATCCTTCTCTGTTTTCCTTTTTTCTCTTTGCTCTCTCTGGTCAATGATTATTTCTACCATTCGTTGATTTACTTCATCTCGTACATGTCCTGAATTATTCCTTTCCGCCTGTTCCCTATTTTCATCGCGTGTCCTCTACCTCCCCACATCCCTTTCCCTCTTAACTCTCCCCCCTCCCCCCTCCTACCCCCCATCCTCCACACTCATCGAGTAGCAAGTATTATGACGAATTATGTCATTATTTATGCCTTAATCCCCTGCTCCCCCCCTTCTCTCCCCTCCCCCTCCCCCTGAGGGTTCAAACGACGCCTGGTGCCTTAAGGACTAGGTGGGGGGGGATAGGGGGAGGAGGAGGAGAAGGAGGAGGAGGAGGAAGAGGAGGAGGAGAAGGTGGAGGAGTAGGAGTAGGAGTAGGAGTAGGAGGAGGAGGAGGAGGAGGAGGAGGAGAAGGTGGAGGAGGAGGAGGAGGAGGAGGAGGAGGAGGAGGAGGAGGAGGAGGAGGAGGAGGAGGAGGAGGAGGAGGAGGAGGAGGAGGAGGAGGAGAAGGTGGAGGAGTAGGAGGAGGAGGAGGAGGAGGAAACGAGGAGGAGCAGGAGGAGTGGGAGGAAAAAAAAGAGGAGGAGGAGGAGGAGGAGGAGGAGAAGAAGGTGGAGGAGTAGGAGTAGGAGTAGGAGTAGGAGTAGGAGTAGGAGGAGGAGGAGGAGGAGGAGGAGGAGGAGGGGGGGGTCAGCCATCGTGCCAGGTGTGACAGGTAGGCGTTATCACCTGTGCCCGAGCGTCACGCAGCCGCACGTACGGTAGGCATTTGGAGATGTCTCATTTAAGCTCGTCATTGTGATAGGTTAGGAAATAATGTGTAGGTCTGGTTGGGAAAGTGTGTTGGAATGTAAACCCGCACACACACACACACACACACACCTACACACACACACACACACACACACACACACACACACACATACGTACACGCACACAGGCTTAGGTTTATGCTGGATTTTAGTTATACTAGATTTGTTAAATCTATCTTTTAGGTTAGGTTTCATTTAGCTTTATCTAGCTTCAAACTCACTTCAAACTTGCCCAATTGAGAGGCATACGTTCACTGCACACTAATTTGAAATGCACTAGTTGAAATGTCTAATTTGTGCAGTGCAATCTGTGCGCATAGTTTGTGGGACCGCACTGACGCATGCATCGTACTGAATCGACGGCTTCTTAAAATCCGAACGTAAGGGCAGTAGTCTTTGCGCCTACTCTGTTTCTGTTTTGGTGCAAATTTGTTGAACTAAACCATAAACTAATAGTGATCTAGCCTATTTCTTAAGAGGTGGCAGCCATGAATGTCTATAGAAGTGATGGCCCTAAGAAATAATGTTATCTTTGTTAGCCTATGCCTTATGAAATAGTCCATGCACGGGCGAGTCCCAGTGTCGAACAGCCTAATCTTAAGTATGGTTTTAGGTTAAGCATCAATCAGCGTATGGGGGGGGGGGGTTAAGTTACGTTGATAATGGGTGTTATCGACTGGATTAGGTCATGCTTGGGTCACGTTAAAGTAAGGTTAGACTAGGTTATCTCGGGTTAGATTTAAGATAAGGTATTTCTAAGGTGCTTTTAGAGTGATTTTGTTTATCCTGTGTTAGAAATTGGTTATGTAAGGATGTGTATATTAGGCCTATGTTAGGATAGCCTTAAAGTATAGGTAGGCTCGATTGACTGAATCTAGGTTAGATTAGACTTACATCAGATCTATGTGAGGTCTGATTTAGTGTAGATGAGTTAGGCATAACATATGATTACGTTAAGATTATGTAGTGTTTCGAAAAGATAAGTTAGGGTTGGTTAGATTTAGGCTTCTTAGGAGAGGTTCAAGTTTTGATATGTCAATGTGCTTCAGATTTTGATATCTTGGCTTCATATTTGACTATGTTTTCGTAAGCCTTCTCTTAACTTATGTTTTGAACAAAATTATGTGTTGTGAGAGAACAATATTACATTGGTTTGTTTCGTATTAAATGCAGAAAGTTTATCAGTTACTTACACAAATCATCTTTAGGTACATTCAAATAACCTGAAATACACATCAGAGGAATTCATATATGAATATATATATATATATATAATAATATATATATATATATATATATATATATATATATATATATATATGTATGTATGTATGTATATAATATATATATATATATATATATATATATATATATATATATACATATATATATATATATATATATATATATATATATATATATATATATATATATATATATATGTATATAATATATATATATATATATATATATATATATATATATATATATATATATATCTATATACATATATACATATCTATCTATCTATCTATCTATCTATCTATCTCTCTCTATATATATGCACATACACACACACATATCTATCTATCTATCTATCTATATATGTATGCATATACATATGTGCATATCTATATGTATGTATTTATATATAATAGATACATATAATATATGTGATACATACATATATATACAGTCTATATATATATATATATATATATATATATATATATATATATATATATATATATATATATATATATATATATATATATATATATATACATACACACAGACATACATATACATATACACATTCAAACGACAGCTCACCATAACCGTTACCAAAAATTGCAAATGATTCTTAGAACACTGTCTCTCTGCAGCGCCAACCCAAGATTAGCCGATTTACGAAGAGGATTTATCTCGCTCCAAGAAAGTCTGCGAAACATGACTGAGAAATGAAATATAGACGCATACTTAAGGCTTAATGAAGGGAGGGGGTGAAAGGAGACCTGAGATAGATTTTGTTTCTTTGACCTTATTACTTCCTTGATTTATTCTTGGGTTTGTCTTTCCTTGGTCGCTGGCGTAAAAGAGGAGAATGGTATTCATTTTATCCCTTTCACAGCTGCTCTCTCTCTCGTTCTCGCTCTCTCTCTCTTTCTCTATCTCTATCTATCTAGCTCTCTCTCTCGTTCTCGCTCTCTCTCTCTTTCTCCCATTCTCGCTCTCGGGCTCTCTCTCTCTCTCTCTCTCTCTCTCTCTCTCTCTCTCTCTCTCTCTCTGTTATCTCTCTCTCCCTTTTTTTTCTCATATTAGAATAAGCATGTAGTTAAAAATCACGTACTAGCCAGAGGGATGCAAATGTTCATCGGCAATTTATATCTACAAGCATTGCTATCATGATAATCACAATAGGCCTTATGATTATGATTACAAGTTCATATCGCTCTACCTCTATCATTGTTATCAAACCTTTCAAGTTCTGTGAGGCCTAAAGTCATTAATACGTATGACCTCTGGCAACCATTGTTTCAGGTCGAAAAAGGTCAATAAAACATCCGCTGACCGGTATAGACTGACTGTATTTGTAATTATTCGGGTCGGATGGACAAACATTGTGGCGTTACAGGCCACGTAGAATAATAGATATAAAATAAAATCCAATTGGCATAAAAAGAAAAAGAAAAGAAAAGAAGACGAAAATATGAAAAAGGAAAAAGAAAAAAAGAAAAGAACAAAGAAAAAAAGGAAGGAGAAAGAAAGAAAGAAATAAAAAGAAAAGAAAAGAAAGAAAAAATGAAGAAAAAATAAATAAATAAAGAAAGAAAGAAAGAAAATAAAAAAAAATAAAGAAAGAATAAAGAAAGATAGAAAGAAAGGAAGAAAGAAGAGAAAAAAATATAAATAAATATATATATATATATGTATATATATATATATATATATATATATATATATATATATATATAAAATAAAAAAAAAAGACAAAAGAAGATAAATCGCAATAACTAGACTTAAAAAAAAAAAAAAAAAAAAACAAGGAGCACGTCTAATGAGGCAAACCAAATCAAAAACACAAACGAACTAAAAACAAACAAACAAAAAACGCACCATAAGGGAATAAAAACACGAGAGAAACAAAAGGAAAAACGCAAAATGATAAAATGAACATCCAGTCGCTTCCGAACACCAGAGCAGTGGAAGCGAGAGACCGCGGGCGTGCGGGCGTGCGGGCGGCGGAGAGCAGAGTTCTTTCATGAGGAAACTGATAATATGATAACATGATAACGTTGATATTAATGTCGACGGTGATATTGATAGGGCCGATTGTGATAATAACAACAACAAAGCTTATGATGATGATAATTATGATGAACATTACTGATGATATCGATAATAGAATTAATAATGATGATAATGATATGAATTATAATCACGGTGATCATAACAATAATGCTAGTGACAATAATAATGAGAATAAATGAGAATAATGGGAATAAATATGATAAATAATAATGTAAAAGTAACAAGAAAATATTATCACACGCCCTGCCGCTCACACCACCATGGCCACTTTAATGAAGAGCCAAAAGGGGTTTATAAACACCGTCTGTGTACTCTTCTTTTTTTTCTTTTCTGTGTGTTCTGTTTTCGTTGTTTGTTTTTCGTAAGAAGATATGAGGAAAATGAATAAGCTTAGATGCTGTGGCTGTCCTTAGGCACATGAGAGAGGGA
>BOPN01000955.1:245000-252500 GCA_017312705.2 Penaeus japonicus
ATTAATGAAGTACTCGCTTCGGTTCTGCGCAGGAACTCGTCAAGTAACCATGGAGAAAATAAGCTCGGGAAGTAACCATGAAGAAAAGGGAATCGGAAAGTAACCATGAAGAAAAGGAGCTCGGAAAGTAACCATGAAGAAAAGGAGCTCGGAAAGAAACCATGAAGAAAAGTAGCTCGGAAAGTAACCATGAAGAAAAGGAGCTCGGAAAGTCACCATGAAGAATAGGAGCTTGGAAAGTAACCATGAAGAAAAGGAGCTTGGAAAGTAACCATGAAGAAAAGGAGCTCGGAAAGTAACCATGAAGAAAAGGAGCTCGGAAAGAAACCATGAAGAAAAGTAGCTCGGAAAGTAACCATGAAGAAAAGGAGCTCGGAAAGTCACCATGAAGAAAAGGAGCTCGGAAAGTAACCATGAAGAAAAGGAGCTCGGAAAGTAACCATGAAGAAAAGGAGCTCGGAAAGTAACCATGAAGAAAAGGAGCTCGGAAAGTAACCATGAAGAAAAGGAGCTCGGAAAGTAACCATGAAGAAAAGGAGCTCGTTAAGTAACCATGAAGAAAAGGAGCTCGGAAAGTAACCATGAAGAAAAGGGAATCGGAAAGTAACCATGAAGAAAAGGAGCTCGGAAAGTAACCATGAAGAAAAGGGAATCGGAAAGTAACCATGAAGAAAAGGAGCTCGGAAAGTAACCATGAAGAAAAGGAGCTCGTTAAGTAACCATGAAGAAAAGGAGCTCGGAAAGTAACCATGAAGAAAAGGAGCTCGTTAAGTAACCATGGAGAAAAGGAGCTCGGAAAGTAACCATGGAGAAAAGGAGCTCGGAAAGTAACCATGAAGAAAAGGAGCTCGTTAAGTAACCATGAAGAAAAGGAGCTCGTTAAGTAACCATGAAGAAAAGGAGCTCGGAAAGTAACCATGAAGAAAAGGAGCTCGGAAAGTAACCATGAAGAAAAGGAGCTCGTTGAGTAACCATGAAGAAAAGGAGCTTGGAAAGTAACCATGGAGAAAAGGAGCTCGTTAAGTAACCATGGAGAAAAGGAGCTCGGGAAGTAACCATGAAGAAAAGGAGCTCGGAAAGTAACCATGGAGAAAAGGAGCTCGGGAAGTAACCATGAAGAATAGGAGCTCGGAAAGTAACCATGGAGAAAAGGAGCTCGTTAAGTAACCATGGAGAAAAGGAGCTCGGGAAGTAACCATGAAGAAAAGGAGCTCGGAAAGTAACCATGAAGAAAAGGAGCTCGGAAAGTAACCATGGAGAAAAGGAGCTCGGGAAGTAACCATGAAGAATAGGAGCTCGGAAAGTAACCATGAAGAAAAGGGGACCGGAAAGTAACCATGAAGAAAAGGGGACCGGAAAGTAACCATGAAGAAAAGGGGACCGGAAAGTAACCATGAAGAAAAGGGGACCGGAAAGTAACCATGAAGAAAAGGGGACCGGAAAGTAACCATGAAGAAAAGGAGCTCAGAAAGTAACCATGAAGAAAAGGGGACCGGAAAGTAACCATGAAGAAAAGGGGACCGGAAAGTAACCATGAAGAAAAGGAGCTCGGAAAGTAACCATGAAGAAAAGGAGCTCGGAAAGTAACCATGAAGAAAAGGAGCTCGGGAAGTAACCATGAAGAAAAGGAGCTCGGAAAGTAACCATGGAGAAAAGGAGCTCGGAAAGTAACCATGAAGAAAAGGAGCTCGTTAAGTAACCATGAAGAAAAGGAGCTCGGAAAGTAACCATGAAGAAAAGGGAATCGGAAAGTAACCATGAAGAAAAGGAGCTCGGAAAGTAACCATGAAGAAAAGGAGCTCGGAAAGTAACCATGAAGAAAAGGAGCTCGGAAAGTAACCATGAAGAAAAGGAGCTCGGAAAGTAACCATGAAGAAAAGGAGCTCGTTAAGTAACCATGAAGAAAAGGAGCTCGGAAAGTAACCATGAAGAAAAGGGAATCGGAAAGTAACCATGAAGAAAAGGAGCTCGGAAAGTAACCATGAAGAATAGGAACTCGTTAAGTAACCATGAAGAAAAGGATCTCGTTAAGTAACCATGAAGAAAAGGAGCTCGGAAAGTAACCATGAAGAAAAGGAGCTCGGAAAGTAACCATGAAGAAAAGGAGCTCGGAAAGTAACCATGAAGAAAAGGAGCTCGTTAAGTAACCATGAAGAAAAGGAGCTCGAAAAGTAACCATGAAGAAAAGGATCTCGTTAAGTAACCATGAAGAAACGGAGCTCGGAAAGTAACCATGAAGAATAGGAACTCGTTAAGTAACCATGAAGAATAGGAGCTCGGAAAGTAACCATGAAGAAAAGGATCTCGTTAAGGAACCATGAAGAAAAGGAGCTCGGAAAGTAACCATGAAGAAAAGGAGCTCGTTAAGGAACCATGAAGAAAAGGAGCTCGGAAAGTAACCATGAAGAAAAGGATCTCGTTAAGGAACCATGAAGAAAAGGAGCTCGTTAAGGAACCATGAAGAAAAGGAGCTCGGAAAGTAACCATGAAGAAAAGGAGCTCGTTAAGGAACCATGAAGAAAAGGAGCTCGTTAAGGAACCATGAAGAAAAGGAGCTCGGAAAGTAACCATGAAGAAAAGGAGCTCGTTAAGGAACCATGAAGAAAAGGAGCTCGGAAAGTAACCATGAAGAAAAGGATCTCGTTAAGGAACCATGAAGAATAGGAGCTCGGAAAGTAACCATGAAGAAAAGGATCTCATTAAGTAACCATGAAGAATAGGAGCTCGGAAAGTAACCATGAAGAAAAGGAGCTCGTTAAGGAACCATGAAGAAAAGGAGCTCGGAAAGTAACCATGAAGAAAAGGGAATCGGAAAGTAACCATGAAGAAAAGGAGCTTGGAAAGTCACCATGAAGAAAAGGAGCTTGGAAAGTCACCATGAAGAAAAGGAGCTTGGAAAGTCACCATGAAGAAAAGGATCTCGTTAAGGAACCATGAAGAAAAGGAGCTTGGAAAGTCACCATGAAGAAAAGGAGCTCGGAAAGTAACCATGAAGAAAAGGGAATCGGAAAGTAACCATGAAGAAAAGGAGCTCGGAAAGTAACCATGAAGAAAAGGAGCTTGGAAAGTCACCATGAAGAAAAGGATCTCGTTAAGGAACCATGAAGAAAAGGAGCTTGGAAAGTCACCATGAAGAAAAGGAGCTCGTTAAGTATACGCGCTGAAAAAGGGAATCGGAAAGTAACCATGAAGAAAGGAGCTCGGAAAGTAACCATGAAGAAGGAGCTCGTTAAGTAACCATGAGAAAAGACTTGGAAAGTCACCATGAAGAAAAGGAGCTCGTTAAGTAACCATGAAGAAAAGGAGCTTGGAAAGTCACCATGAAGAAAAGGATCTCGTTAAGGAACCATGAAGAAAAGGAGCTTGGAAAGTCACCATGAAGAAAAGGAGCTCGTTAAGGAACCATGAAGAAAAGGAGCTCGGAAAGTAACCATGAAGAATAGGAGCTCGGAAAGTAACCATGAAGAATAGGAGCTCGGAAAGTAACCATGAAGAAAAGGATCTCGTTAAGTAACCATGAAGAAAAGGAGCTCGGAAAGTAACCATGAAGAAAAGGAGCTCGTTAAGGAACCATGAAGAAAAGGAGCTCGGAAAGTAACCATGAAGAATAGGAGCTCGGAAAGTAACCATGAAGAATAGGAGCTCGGAAAGTAACCATGAAGAAAAGGATCTCGTTAAGTAACCATGAAGAAAAGGAGCTCGGAAAGTAACCATGAAGAAAAGGAGCTCGTTAAGTAACCATGAAGAAAAGGAGCTCGTTAAGTAACCATGAAGAAAAGGATCTCGTTAAGTAACCATGAAGAATAGGAGCTCGGAAAGTAACCATGAAGAAAAGGAGCTCGGAAAGTAACCATGAAGAAAAGGAGCTCGTTAAGGAACCATGAAGAAAAGGAGCTCGAAAAGTAACCATGAAGAAAAGGAGCTCGTTAAGTAACCATGAAGAAAAGGAGCTCGGAAAGTAACCATGAAGAAAAGGAGCTCGGAAAGTAACCATGAAGAAAAGGAGCTCGGAAAGTAACCATGAAGAAAAGGATCTCGTTAAGTAACCATGAAGAAAAGGAGCTCAGAAAGTAAGCTTGAAGAAAAGGAGCTCAGAAAGTAACCATGAAGAAAAGGAGCTGGGGAAGTAACCATGAAAAAAAGGAACTCGCCAATTAACCATGAAGAAAAGGAGCTCGGAAATAACCATGAAGAAAAGGAGCTCGGAAATAAATGATTCCTGGGTTAATTCCGTCCTGGAGATAGTGTGGACTGCCTCTGCCACAACGCCACACCGTCACCATAGTCGCTACTGTTCAGATTTTTGCTTATCTTTATAGGAAGGCATAAAGCTGATAGGTAGGTGGTAATTGATATTTGAGCTACATTAATGTTACTCGGGCATGTTGCATTCAGTTTATCGTCACAGACCAATCTAGTGCATTATCTCCTCGATAAAAAAAAAAAAAAATATATATATATATATATATATATATATATATATATATATATATATATATATATATATATATATATATATATGTATATATATACATATATATATATATCTATCTATATATATATATATATATATATATATATATATATATATATATATATATATATATATATATGTATATATATATAGTGTTTGTCGTCGAGAATTCGGCGTTTTTATAACGGGTTGTTGTACTGAGCAAGTGAATGGTTGGGTTTACACATATGCACAATAATGTTTTGTGTATTCATACTCATACACATTAACAAAAACACAGACACACACAGATGTACAAATATATCTATAACAAAAGATGAAACATTACTTTAAAATCTTATGCGTTGTGAGAAAACCATACAAAGTGTTTAATTCGTATTCTAAATAGAAAAAAAAGACCTTTGATATAAAATTTTGTTATGTATACTGACATAATCATAATTGGTGAAATCATAAACATGTCGAGTCAGCAACACGTGTAGAACAGCTACGTGCATGAACCAACAGATGAACGAGATGTTTGTCAAGAGTTATAACCCAAACGAGGAGGAGGGGGAGGGGGTTATATCTAATAATTTTGTCACATATCTCCAGAAAATTCTAGAAACTAGTTAGAATATGGTCAAGATAGGATGGTATCTGTCGAACGCTTATGGCACAAACAGGTGTTAATTGCAAAGGAAGTTATTTTTTTTTAACGACTGAATATATGAAGTTGTACCGATTGAAGTTGGACGGGTCACGCTCGGTCTCTCGGGGGGAGGGCCCGGGGTTGACGAGGGGGCTGAGCTAATATTTGAATATGTATGATATAATTTTCACGCATACATACATACAGGCAAACATACACTCATATATATATATATATATATATATATATATATATATATATATACATATATATACATATATATACATATATATATGTATATATATAAATATATATATATATGTATATATATATGTATATATATTTATCTCCCCATCATACTTGAATTCACAGGTAAACTTGACATTCTCAAAACGCTTCAAGACTTCAGAAACCCCAGTGGTCGGATGAGCCAACATCAATTTTAATGGAATGCCAGGGGTCAAGGAGCAATATCTAGGAAGCTCTTCTACCCCCTTAGTTAAAAGGATCGGTATAATCGTATCATATGAAGGGAATTCACTGAAATTATAGTTTAATACGTATTTAAAAGTATCCTTTAAACAAAAAAAACATACTGCAATATCATATACACTAGCATATTTGTCTTTTTTTTTGTACATAACTAAACATTCATCATCATAATTCTTACTCACCAATAGGTTGTGCTTAGTATTGTACTGTACTTTTCAAATTGACTCTTTAACTTTTTTGAACCTATTGTCTTGCCTGCATTAATAATATCTGGTGGGTATTTTTGCCCTGGAGGAGTAAGGAAGATGGCCTGGGCTAAGGCCTGAAATAATAAAGATATACATATTTGTTAAAAAAAAAGTTAATATTCAAGATTTCATAATGAAAAATAATTTTTTTATCATTAATATTATCAATTTTGATTATACTGTAAAAACGCAGTACCTGCTGTACTGATTTCTCGGCCAAACCAATGCGAAGTTTTCCGCCGAGAGATCGGATGAGATAACGTGATTCGGAAGGTTGACAGGCAATATATATATCTTTTACCCTATCAATCTTTTTACTGTGAGCCTATGAGAGAATGTATATATATATATATATATATATATATATATATAAAAGCTTGTAAGACGTGGTATCCCGAATTACCACTCCAACTGACGTAGCCATCGATATTTTCCGAGGTTCCAAGAAGCAGAACCTCGGCTCCTAGGCTCTAGCACCCTCTCTATGGCGGAGGCACGATTTTGGTGCTTGTAAAACCGTCTTTTGCGTCCTCCTCGAGCCAGAGTTTCGGTTTTAGGAGGTGCTTCCCGACGTAACAGAGCAGCTAGTTGGGGTCTTGCTTCTTCATGGCTTCAGGAGGCAGAAGTTTGGGTTCAAGCATGGAGATTTAAGAATTTGGTGTTACTTATAGTATTTAGCAAATGAATGTTACTGTGATAATCCTGGATATAAATGTTCTGATTTATGGCATCTAAACTAATGGTGTTGTTATATTCTTTTGTGAGGACGACACACACTCACTCACACATACATATGTGTGTATATATATATATATATATATATATATATATATATATATATATATATATATGTATATACATATATTCTTTTTCTTTTTTTTCTTTCTTCCTTTTTTTCTTTTTTTTTCTTTCTTTCTTTTACTTTTTTCTTTCTTTCTTTCTTATCTTTTTCTTTTTCTTTCTTTCATTTTTTTTCTCTTCATTTATTTATTTATATATTTATTTACTCATATATGCATGGATATACATATGCATTTACACCATACCATTCTACTCAAAAGAAGATAGATACGCAATAACAAACCTCAAATGTTCCATGAAAAGCAATACTGAAAATCTGATATCTCGTTGGGCGAAACACTGCAAACAGATTTAGTCAAGAGTTCCTTTTGTCAGCAAAATGCGAAACAGAGCTCGTGATGCAGCAGGTGAGACACAACCCGAAAGAAATATGCAGTAAAACATGTTTTGAAATAGTTTTACTCGCCAAAATGACCAAGAAACCACTTGAAACAAGCAACGGAATGAAGCACGAAATAACCCGAACCGGTCCTTAATGAAACGATCAATTAAGCTGTTCTCCAGACTGGTCATTATGCCTTAAAGACAAAACAATGGAGCGAGTATTAAAAAGTAAACCATCCTGTTAAGTCAAACGAGAGAATCATCGGCTCTATGTACAGGGATTAACACGATCCCGAGCCAACTCTGGATAAGGTAATAGGGCAAACAATGAAATAGAAAGTGTGCTGGGTAATGGACCATGGAAGAAGTCGAACTGAATGGACTGCATTTAATACGGAAAACAAAGTATTGGACAAGGTAATACAGATGAATGGGGACGAAAGAATAGGAAAGATAAAAGACAATGCAAA
>BOPN01000955.1:280000-282500 GCA_017312705.2 Penaeus japonicus
TAGGAAGAAGACGAAACAAATAACTAAATTAATAATAACAATAACAAAAGTTACAAATAAAAATCACCGTACCAATTATAGTAATATGGACGACACCAGATGATGAAAATAACTATAACAATAATAATGATTATGATAATAACAATATCATGCTGTTGAGACATCATTGCTTATCAACGTCTTATTATAAAAATATCCAAAATGCGCCGCTTCTCGAGAACAGTGATTTCCAAACACTTTTTTTTACAGTAATGGTACCCTAAATTCACGTAGTCCATTTTGCTGTACCATTTTCTGTAACTGTAACTGCCCCCCCCCCCCATCTACACCCCCCTCTCCCCATTCCCTTCTACACACACACAAACACACACACAAACACACACACACACACATACACACATGACTTGGCCTCAATATCAGATCAATTCTTTGTCTGTTCAAGAAATAATTGCATCTCAAAATAAAATAGACACAAGTTACATACCTACATTTCAAACATAGATTTACTATAGGAATGAGATTCGCTTATAGAATCCATAGAATGAATTTCACTTTTGAATCTCACGGCACTTTCAGGCACTCCAGGGTCCCGTGGCACTCAGGCTTGGCACCACTGCTTTAGAGGAAGGGCATCCCGCTGTGTTGATATTCTTGCTAAGTCATGTTGCATGTAAAGAGTGTGAATAAGAATAATCCTACCTTGAAAAGGAATGAAGGAGATTAAGAAAAAGAAAGATGAAAAAGGGAGAAAGGAAGAAAAAAAGAGAGTAAAAAAAAGAACATTAAAATGAGAAAGAAAAAGAAAAATAATCAGAATAAAAATCAGAATCAGACCTAAAAAGAAAAAAAAAAAGAAATAAAGACAAAAAAAAAGTAAGAATCAGAAAAGAAAAAGAAAAAGAAAAGAGATAAAGACAAATAAAACGAAAAATTAACATTTATAACGCTTGCTCTCAATAAGTTGCATCTCCTATTATCTACCTCATTATCATTACCGTTGCAATTAGCTATATTCATGAAGAAGGAAATAGCGAAGTAACATGAATCAGAGAAAGTGAATAAAAACGAGTATTAATTCAATCACTATTGAAATTTTTCCTTTTTTTGAGTTGGTGAGATACTCATAAAAATCTTTTAATTCCTCTTGTTATCAAAGCACAAACTCGTTTCGCGTTTTAGGTCCATTACCATTTAGACACCGAAGGCTTTCTCCGGCGATAACAAAGACTCAAGGATTTGCACATACATGGAAAATCTTTTGCGATTTTTGGAAAAGTAAATCGATTTCATAACGCGGTGAGGATACCTTCAACATCATTACTAATGCCTCTGTGTTGTTAGGAAGATTAATTAAATAGTACTATTAATGCTGTGTCTTGGAGAGTATAGAATTCATGTAGTAATTGATATCAGTCCATAACTACTACATCGTTCAAATAAATCTTACGAAAAGGTAAAAAAAAGACAGAGAAAAAAAGAGGAAAGTCGACGCTTTGGCCAACCAGCTTGTTTTCTGATGAGTCATCGGCTCCGAGTCTCTTTGATAAAAGTCTCGGCACTTAAATTTTATTGAGAGAGAGAGAGAAAAAAAAATGTCTCGCACCTTACAATCTCGATGCCAAATTTGTAAATGTAACACTATCAAATAGACAATTATGGACCCAAAGCCGAGGCCATCGAGCCGAACGGAGAAGAGATATCGCCTGAGCGCGGGAGTCGACGCTTTATGGCGGCAGGGCACTTTCCCGGGTCGCCTTGTTGGTAAATAAGTATGAATTAAAATATTGGAGTGAGGAGATACAAATGGCCAATAGGATATTGATATAAGAGGCAAGGCTAATCATTATAGCAAGAGCCTGGAATAATATGTATAATCATATCGTACATAATATATCCAAGAACATACCTTTCTAGGTTTACGAAAGGAAAATATTCCTACCTGATATTATCCCTAATCACTTGATGTAATAAGCATATATATCTCTCTATTCATCTATCTATATAGATGAATATATATATATATATATATAAATATATATATATATATATATATATATATATATATATATATATATATATATATATATATGCGTGTGTGTGTGTGTGTGTGTGTGTGTGTGTGTGTGTGTGTGTGTGTGTGTGTGTATGTGTGTGTGTGTGTGTATATATATACATATATATATATATATATATATATATATATATATATATGTATATATATATATATATATGTATATATATATATATACACATGTATATATATATATATATATATATATATATATATATATATATATATATATATACATATACATATACATACATACATATATATATATATATATATATATATATGTATATATATATATATATATATATACATATACATATATATATATATATATATATATATATATATATATATATATACATATATATATATATATATATATATATATAAATATATATATATATATATATATATATATATATATATACA
>BOPN01000955.1:292500-297500 GCA_017312705.2 Penaeus japonicus
GTCGACGATTCTCTAAGTTGACGCTTCTCTAAGTTGAGACCTCTCTAAGTTGACGTTTCTCCAAGTCGACGTTTCTCCAAGTCTTCGGAGTTAGTTTCAGGGTTAGATTTGTTCCTTCGAGGGTGATGTTCTTGAAGTTAGGACGTCAATTGATGAGGATAATAATGGCAATGAAAAAGCTATGATGTCGTAAATGATGTCATGATAATGAAAAAGCAATCGATAAAGGCAACTATGATGATGCCGATGATGTGTTCATAACGTCAGCAATAAACAAGACCGAGATATCGACATTTTGCAGGTAATGTTGATATTGCGTTATTAGTTATCATTATAACTATGATTATTGTTATTGTTACTATCATTATCATTATTATTATCATTGCTATTACCATTACAATTGTTGTTATTATTATAACCATTATTATTACTATCATTATCATGTTTATCGTTGTTATTATTACCACTGATATTGTAATTATCATTCTTAGTATTTAACATTTTTGTCATTATTATAATTCTTTTAATGATTTTTATCACCCCTATTGTAATTATTATTGCAGTCATCATTATCATCCTCATCACTGTTTCATTGTTATTAGTAATAGATGGCAAGTAAATGTTGGTGATGATAATGATAATAATGATAATGACAATAAATGTAAAAAAAAAAAGATATCTTATCATTAACAGTTGTGTAATTGTTACTAGCATTAATGATAATAGTTATGATAATCATCACCACTGTTATTTATATCACCATCACCACCAACACCACCATCGTAATTACCTCCATCTTCATAGCCACAATTTCCATAATTATTCATTATCATCCACTATCAGAGTTCGCATCTAGTCTTATTACCCTCGACCCCCCCCCAAGTTGACGATTCTCTAAGTTGACGCTTCTCTAAGTTGAGACTTCTCTAAGTTGACGATTCTCTAAGTTGAGACTTCTCTAAGTTGACGATTCTCTAAGTTGAGACTTCTCTAAGTTGACGCTTCTCTAAGTTGAGACTTCCCTATGTTGACGCTTCTCTAAGTTGAGACTTCTCTAAGTTGACGCTTCTCTAAGTTGAGACTTCTCTAAGTTGACGCTTCTCTAAGTTGAGACTTCTCTAAGTTGAGACTTCTCTAAGTTGACGCTTCTCTAAGTTGAGACTTCTCTAAGTTGACGCTTCTCTAAGTTGAGACTTCTCTAAGTTGACGATTCTCTAAGTTGAGACTTCTCTAAGTTGACGCTTCTCTAAGTTGAGACTTCTCTAAGTTGACGCTTCTCTAAGTTGACGATTCTCCAAGTAGACGTTTCTCTAAGTTGACGCTTCTCTAAGTTGACGATTCTCTAAGTTGACGCTTCTCTAAGTTGACGATTCTCTAAGTTGACGCTTCTCTAAGTTGACGCTTCTCTAAGTTGACGATTCTCTAAGTTGACGCTTCTCTAAGTTGACGATTCTCTAAGTTGACGATTCTCCAAGTAGACGTTTCTCTAAGTTGACGCTTCTCTAAGTTGAGACTTCCCTATGTTGACGCTTCTCTAAGTTGAGACTTCTCTAAGTTGACGCTTCTCTAAGTTGAGACTTCTCTAAGTTGACGCTTCTCTAAGTTGAGACTTCTCTAAGTTGACGCTTCTCTAAGTTGAGACTTCTCTAAGTTGACGATTCTCTAAGTTGAGACTTCCCTATGTTGACGTTTCTCTAAGTTGACGCTTCTCTAAGTTGACGCTTCTCTAAGTTGAGACTTCTCTAAGTTGACGATTCTCTAAGTTGAGACTTCCCTATGTTGACGCTTCTCTAAGTCGACGCTTCTCTAAGTTGACGCTTCTCTAAGTTGACGCTTCTCTAAGTTGAGACTTCTCTAAGTTGACGATCCTCTAAGTTGAGACTTCTCTAAGTTGACGCTTCTCTAAGTCGACGCTTCTCTAAGTTGACGCTTCTCTAAGTTGACGCTTCTCTAAGTTGAGACTTCTCTAAGTTGACGCTTCTCTAAGTCGACGTTTCTCTAAGTTGACGCTTCTCTAAGTTGAGACTTCTCTAAGTTGACGCTTCTCTAAGTTGAGACTTCTCTAAGTTGACGCTTCTCTAAGTTGAGACTTCCCTATGTTGACGTTTCTCTAAGTTGAGACTTCTCTAAGTTGACGCTTCTCTAAGTTGACGCTTCTCTAAGTTGACGCTTCTCTAAGTTGACGATTCTCTAAGTTGACGCTTCTCTAAGTTGACGATTCTCTAAGTTGACGCTTCTCTAAGTTGAGACTTCTCTAAGTTGACGATTCTCTAAGTTGAGACTTCTCTAAGTTGACGATTCTCTAAGTTGAGACTTCTCTAAGTTGACGCTTCTCTAAGTTGAGACTTCCCTATGTTGACGCTTCTCTAAGTTGAGACTTCTCTAAGTTGACGCTTCTCTAAGTTGAGACTTCTCTAAGTTGACGCTTCTCTAAGTTGAGACTTCTCTAAGTTGAGACTTCTCTAAGTTGACGCTTCTCTAAGTTGAGACTTCTCTAAGTTGACGCTTCTCTAAGTTGAGACTTCTCTAAGTTGACGATTCTCTAAGTTGAGACTTCTCTAAGTTGACGCTTCTCTAAGTTGAGACTTCTCTAAGTTGACGCTTCTCTAAGTTGAGACTTCTCTAAGTTGAGACTTCTCTAAGTTGACGCTTCTCTAAGTTGAGACTTCTCTAAGTTGACGCTTCTCTAAGTTGAGACTTCCCTATGTTGACGTTTCTCTAAGTTGAGACTTCTCTAAGTTGACGCTTCTCTAAGTTGAGACTTCTCTAAGTTGACGCTTCTCTAAGTTGAGACTTCTCTAAGTTGACGCTTCTCTAAGTTGAGACTTCTCTAAGTTGACGCTTCTCTAAGTTGAGACTTCTCTAAGTTGACGCTTCTCTAAGTTGAGACTTCCCTATGTTGACGATTCTCTAAGTTGACGTTTCTCTAAGTTGACGCTTCTCTAAGTTGACGCTTCTCTAAGTTGAGACTTCTCTAAGTTGACGATTCTCCAAGTAGACGTTTCTCTAAGTTGACGCTTCTCTAAGTTGACGATTCTCTAAGTTGACGCTTCTCTAAGTTGACGATTCTCTAAGTTGACGCTTCTCTAAGTTGACGCTTCTCTAAGTTGACGATTCTCTAAGTTGACGCTTCTCTAAGTTGACGATTCTCTAAGTTGACGATTCTCCAAGTAGACGTTTCTCTAAGTTGACGCTTCTCTAAGTTGAGACTTCCCTATGTTGACGCTTCTCTAAGTTGAGACTTCTCTAAGTTGACGCTTCTCTAAGTTGAGACTTCTCTAAGTTGACGCTTCTCTAAGTTGAGACTTCTCTAAGTTGACGCTTCTCTAAGTTGAGACTTCTCTAAGTTGACGATTCTCTAAGTTGAGACTTCCCTATGTTGACGTTTCTCTAAGTTGACGCTTCTCTAAGTTGACGCTTCTCTAAGTTGAGACTTCTCTAAGTTGACGATTCTCTAAGTTGAGACTTCCCTATGTTGACGCTTCTCTAAGTCGACGCTTCTCTAAGTTGACGCTTCTCTAAGTTGACGATTCTCTAAGTTGAGACTTCTCTAAGTTGACGCTTCTCTAAGTCGACGCTTCTCTAAGTTGACGCTTCTCTAAGTTGACGCTTCTCTAAGTTGAGACTTCTCTAAGTTGACGCTTCTCTAAGTCGACGTTTCTCTAAGTTGACGCTTCTCTAAGTTGAGACTTCTCTAAGTTGACGCTTCTCTAAGTTGAGACTTCTCTAAGTTATTTTCTCCACAAGTTGGTTTCTCAAGTTGACGCTTCTCTAAGTTGAGACTTCTCTAAGTTGAGACTTCTCTAAGTTGACGCTTCTCTAAGTTGAGACTTCTCTAAGTTGACGCTTCTCTAAGTTGAGACTTCCCTATGTTGACGATTCTCTAAGTTGACGTTTCTCTAAGTTGACGCTTCTCTAAGTTGACGATTCTCCAAGTAGACGTTTCTCTAAGTTGACGCTTCTCTAAGTTGAGACTTCTCTAAGTTGACGCTTCTCTAAGTTGAGACTTCTCTAAGTTGACGCTTCTCTAAGTTGAGACTTCCCTATGTTGACGTTTCTCTAAGTTGAGACTTCTCTAAGTTGACGTTTCTCTAAGTTGAGACTTCTCTAAGTTGACGCTTCTCTAAGTTGAGACTTCTCTAAGTTGACGTTTCTCTAAGTTGAGACTTCTCTAAGTTGACGCTTCTCTAAGTTGAGACTTCCCTATGTTGACGTTTCTCTAAGTCTTCGGAGTTAGTTTCAGGGTTAGATATGTTCCTTCGAGGGTGATGCTTTTGAAGTTAGGACGTCAATTGGTGTGGATAATAATGGCAATGAAAAAGCTATGATGTTGTAAATGATGTCATCTTAATGAAAAAGCAATCGATAATGGCAACTATGATGATGCCAATGATGTGTTCATAACGTCAGCAATAAACAAGACCGAGATATCGACATTTTGCAGGTAATGTTGACATTGCGTTATTAGTTATCATTATAACTATGATTATTGTTATTGTTATTATTATTATCATTATTATCATCATTGCTATTATCATTACAATTGTTGTTATTAATATAATCATTATTATTACTATCATTATCATGTTTATCGTTATTATTATTACCACTGATATTGTCGTTATCATTTTTAGCAATTAGCATTTTTGTCATTATTATCATTTTTTAAATGATTATTTTCATCCTTATCGTAATTATTATTCAACTCATCATTATCATCCTCATCATTGTTTAGTTGTTATTATCATCATCATCATTATAATCCTTATTTTGGTAATAGTAGTCAGATGACAAGGACAATGATGGTGATGATAATGATGATAATAATAATGACAATAAATGTTTAAAAAAAATCTTAACATTAACAGTTGTGTAATTGTTACTAGCATTAATGATAATAGTTATGATAATCATCACCACTGTTATTTATATCACCATCACCACCAACACCACCATCGTAATTACCTCCATCTTCATAGCCACAATTTCCATAATTATTC